>VXBO01009389.1:181310-222921 GCA_013400135.1 Rhinoptilus africanus
ATATGTCCACCCATAATTTATATCATAGGCAGTATAGTCTGTTGTAGTATATATAACATAGTCTTATATAGCGTGTAGCATCAAAAATTCCGTTCTTTATATATTTATATCTATATATATCTAATAATAGGTATTATATAGATATAGAGATACCAAAAAATAGTTTAAATGCTGCTGTTAAATAAAACAGAATTAAAAATGTAGATGGGTTATTTATTCCTTATTATTTGGGAAAAATGATGCTGAGACTTAATGCTAAGAATGATTTCAAAGCTGCTAATTGTGAGTGAGGACAAGTAAAGCCCAATATTTGGCATGCCAAATGGTTTGATAATTTCTTTCATGTACATGAGTCTTGCACATTACATTCAAACTCTGTTTGTTCAGAACAAACAGAATAGGACAAAACCCAGGAACTGATCTCCAAGCATCCTCTGAAATAATACTATTTTCACTATGAAAAAAGAATTTTAATTGTCGTATCCCTGTTGTAGCTATTGCAGAACCCTGCTGAGGAAATGAAGAACAGTATTTTCACTCCTTTGAAACTCACTACTGAGATTCTGATTTTTACATACAGAAAAATTAATTAAGATTCATCTAATGGTTACTAATTGAGATAGCTATTAGGTAGAGTGGTAGTTTTTCAGTCTGAAAGATAGTTTGCAAATTTTTGGATGTTTATAGTCATGCCCAGAATTAATTGGTAGCAGCTTATGGCTTCACAGTTTTTCAGAGTTGAAATGAAAATGGAGAAAACTTACTTTTCAAAGCAAGCAGTACCTTTAAAGCAAATAGAACTCAAAATGGCAATTATGGATTTGGTGCTATAATACTTTTTTCTCCAAAGAAAAAGATGCCCAATTCTCTGATTTCAGCAAAAACTTCAAGAGAATTTGGATAATTTGGAAGTGCAGATCCTCTCTTACTTTGGAGAGCAGACCTCAAGAAAGCTGCTACTTTTCAAAAACCTTTAGAAAAGAGAAGGAAAATTCCTCTGTCTTGTATATATGTGTATATTTATATACACACACTACGTTTCATATAAATGCAATTTCAAATTATTTTAAAACCATACATTGTGTATTAATATGTAACCTTAAAAAATTAGGGGCTTATTGTTGCAGATTGGTATGTATGGGTTTACAGATTTAAAAAAACCCTACATTTAAATGTCTTAGATGTTTATACCCTTGAGTAAGAGAGATCTTTGATTTTGGAGATCTGGACGTACTTGGAAACCTTTCTCATTTCTCTGTTTTTCTTCATCATGGGTCATCGAAGAGAGAACAGGATCTCCTGGGTGGGTATTTTTCTGTGCCTTACTAATACAAGTGTCAGAATTTAAAATCTGAACACAAAGTAACTCAAAAATTCAAGGTGAATTTGGCAGGTAGCGTTTAACTCCTGATAATCAAGTTTCTAATTTAGGTTCCTAAATTTAAAACCAAACAAATATCAAATCCCCACTTTAGTTATAATTCTCTATTAACTATCATTTCCAAGACAGAATTTGTTAAGTAATATTAATTAATAGAATTAATTAATACTCACAAAATAATCCCCAAACTGACCCCTTTTCATCTTAATTCCATTATGGCACTAATGAAGGAGACTAGAATTTTGGTAGTTTTAATTAAAAGCGCTTCTTAATCAATGAACAGCACTAAGCTAAATAATGGCTTTACAGATGATAACATTTGCGATTGCTAATAATAAAACATCCATTACTTCTACAAAGTTAACACACTCAAACATATGGGCTTTAGCTCCTGATAAACTGACCCATTTCTTAGGCAGAGTGAAACCATTATATGTTATTTGAGCAAAATCCAATGCTTTAAAAAAAGCTTCTCATGGTGTCATTGCTCTGCAGATGTGACAGGCAAAGGCTCACTGCAAGTAATGAAATTATATTGCTTTTACCTTTTCCAGTGCAGATGAGATGACTGCCATCTGTAAGAAATTCCCACGTGGCATAATGTTCTGCTAAATTTAGTGGTGCCAGCTGGGTCTTGTTCTCAGGGTGTAATAACCTTAATACCACAGGGCTGTCTTTGATGGGGCAAACGGTACTGCTTCAGAAACCAATTTTGCATTGCCAGTCCTTGGTGCGCATATGACAACTCTATGTTAGAAGGTCTGTTGGAATAAGCCTGATTTTTTAGTTTGTGTGTTGTTCTGCATTTGCATCCTGCAGGACCCTGGAGGTGTTTTCTTCGGCCTTTCCACCCTTCTGATGTCCCGGTGGACCTGGGCTATCAAAAAGGAGGTTGAAGCTGGATTTACTTCAAGCATATTATGTGAGATATAATTTCTTATTATTCCTGAATCAGGACATAATGTATTTGTTGGAAGCAATGCAGTCAGTGCTCTTTAAAACTGTTCAGTGATTGATATATCTGTCTCGTTCCTCTCCTCATTTCCTTCTCCCATTTTCAAATACCATTTTAACTAGGAAAAAATGTGCTGAAAAAAAAAGAAATGAACATCCTCCGGGAAGCGTACTGGTTTGAATTATTATGTGCAGAAAAATAATTCACTAACTCAGAAAAGCCTGCCAGAGCAAAACTCAAAAAATGGCTGAGAAAATCTTTTTATTTCCCTGGGTTTGCAAAACTTTCACAGATCTGAATTTTAATTGCTGAATGCTGAACAGTAAAGGAGAGAAGATATAGACAATAACTCAGTGATCCTATATTTTTTAATGACTGAAATGCAAAATAATGAGTTTGGATTTATTTTATGGACTTGTTCTGCCTTTATTTTCACAACTGCAAGCAGGGAAAATAATTTGGACAGTGACTTTTGAGAAAAAGTATTTGTTTTGTCAATTATATTGGTCTAGTCCTTCTCGTGGGCAGCCAGGTAAGGAGAACGCTAGGTCATGGCAACGAGGGAAAAATGTGTGTGTTGTTCTTCTTGTAGCAGTTGGTGATGATGTCGTCAGCAGTTCAACACCCTTTTCAGAATATCTAGTTTTTAACATAACAAGAACATCTGTTTTTAAGCTTGTAAAGTTGTTTATTCACTTGGGAGTCAGATGTGACATAGTTTTTATCACAAGCAAAACAACAATGAAAGATTCACCTACTTCTATAATTAGATGCCTATAAGGACAGATTAATTCAAAGAGAGGGGGTTTGTATATTACACCTTCCAGTGTTAATCTATTTACCATATTCCATGAGGCTAGAGGGACAATAGAAAAGAACTGTGAAACATAAGTGTGGATACATGCCAGTAATAAGCATTTCTTTTATACTTTGCAATCTATTTTTAATTCATAAATAGATTCATGTGTGTGCACCACCCATCAACCCTTCCACACTTCATAAAGTAGAGACAGTGCAAGTACTGTAATAACACAGAATTAAACAGGCAATCATAGGCCAAGTGATAAGATCGTTATCTCTGAAAAATCAGCTTTTAAAGTGGGATTACAAATATTTTACACAATAAGCATACCTTAGTGATCTCAGAGGAAAACAACCAACCAACCAACCAGACACCACAGTAGAAAGTGGTCTTGCCAGGCTGCAAATTCAATCAACAACTACTACAGTAGAACTTGAAGGCTTTTCTCTAGTCGTAATTCTTTTTACTGACACTATTATTTCCTTTCCCAGGTTCCTGTACAGTGAAATATTCGTACCCAACCATTAACGTGTGAAAACATCACTATGCTGTGCTCTGATACTCATCAGAAGTATCCCAGCCTTATGGTTTTGCAGGTTTGGACATCTCATGTTGGCTGCAACCCCTATCAGTAAAACGTCTTGGATTCACTTCAAAATTTAAATATTTTCTTCCTCCGAAAACTAGAGGTCAAATGCGCCAAAACTTGTGGGATGTGTGCGCTTTTACTCTGTCTCCTTTCCCTGAGGCCTTAGCTGAAATCAAGATAACCAAGCCTCAAAACCCATAAAATGCTACTCAGCCAAGGCTAGGAGCATGTTGCTATGGGTGTGTATATATAGCAATATGCAAATGGACAGACCACTTCACAGATTCGCAGAATGGTTTGGGTTGGAAGGGACCTTAGACATCATCCAGTTCCATCCCCTTTCCCTGGGCAGGGACACCTCCCACTAGACCAGGTCAATCAAAGCCCCATCCAGCCTGGCCTTGGACGCCTCCAGGGATGAGGCAACTTCCATGGCCAATATTTCTTATTTCCCACTGTAGGACGCAGGAGCTTTAGTCACATACCGGAGATTTATTTTGCTGCAGGTACTACCAAAACAAAATACAAAAGGGGCTGTCCCCAACACAATCTGTGAAATATGTTTTGTGAGATGGTGTTTATTGCATGTGTGCTGCAATATCTACAGCCAGAATTAGACCTTTCGGCTGTCTTGTGAAGTCCAAATAAAAAGGAAAAGGGAGGATGTTTTGGGGTTTTTTTTCTCCCAATATGTTTTTTTACAGTATTTAAAGAAGGAAGAAAATAGGAAAACAAACAAACAAACAAATCCCAGAACCAAAACAGCACCAATAAACCCCAGTGTAATGGGTTTGAGAGAGGAATAAGCTTGTGTGTTTGGTTTTCTTTTTCCCAGGGGAATTTATAGACTCCAGCTATGAGAGTTGGAAGCCTTACGAAATGCCTAGAGCAGGTTACACTTGGGATATGTTCATCATGAAGCAGTAGATTTGACCTGCCATAGTAATGGGCTTGTAGTCACTGACAGCAACGAGGGAAGTCTCAGGGAACATGCTGCACAAGGGCGGGATGTAGAGAAGACAAGAAAAACGTCAAAACAAAAAATCCATCTCTGCATGGTAAAAACAGTGCCCCGTTTTTCTAGTCTGATAGTTATTATTACTGTTCAATGAGACATTAAAACCAGGTGTCAAAGTACAGGCAATATCTCTTTTCATATTCATTCTGCATCTTTGAAGGACCTATTTTATTCTTTATTTCATGTTTCTCAATCCACAGAAGAACAGCAAGGTGATCCCCACTCTCGTTTCCCAGTAGGTACGTACATCAGAAGCAGCTCCCCTGTCATTTTCTGAGGTGGTTTTAGGCACACCCTGCTTCTCTCTTTGTCTTTTATTGTCTGTGGTAGTCGGGAAGAGCTGTTTTAAGTTGGTTGCTGTCCTAGCATGTATCTCACCAAATTAAAGGATGGCTCAGCTGGTGGGATGCACACGTGGGGCGCCAGCTTTCTTCTGCTTTCCACCAGGCCCATGCTGGGGAAGAAGGGAAAGCCCCTGTGAAACCAGCCAGATTTTTTTGGGGGGGGGGTTAAGACAGCAGTATGTAAGGCAGCTTGTGACTCACATTACGATGAAATATTGTAAAAAGTCAAACTTTGTTATTTTGAGTGCCGGCTTTCTCCTGTCACGTCCGATTGCACTGCTAGGCAAACATCCTTTGTGTCGTGTTGAGCGGAAAAAAGAAAAAAAAAACCCAAAATCATAGCTTACTGGAGTGGGAATAAAAGAAAAGCCTTCCTCTCCACTCAATCTTTTTCTTTTAATTAAAAATGGTTTTAATGTAAGCAGAAGAAAGCAGACATTGTCTGCCTGCTATTGTTTTAGCTGGCAAGGCTGAACAGCGCTAATCCATAATATCTGTAATATCTCATTAATTTAGGAATCGTATTTATTGTTTTTCTCCTTTCTTGCAGTCTCGTTAATTACAGTCTCATCTATAGAAGCAAAGAATATTCTCAAATAATGGAAAGGAACATCTTTTTCATGCTAATTAAGCAAAGGAGTGGAGAAAGAGTGGGAAATTGCCATGTATTGCACATACCAGAGAGGAGGAAATCACACTGTGGAAGAGTATACAGGCTGCGCAGTAATTCATGCACTCTTCCCTTTCTGATACAACAACTTTTAGGTTTTGTGGCAGTTAAAGGATCTGGAATTTGTTCTTTCTGCTCCCCAAAATGGCACGTTAGGAGGGCTGAGCTTGTCTTGGTTTACATCGGATTTATGCAACGTTAATAATGAAGTTTTATCCCTTCATTCCTTCACAGAATCTATTCTGTAGTGCTTGGGACTGAACATGAAGCATTTTTAAAGAGAATCTGTGACAAATATAATAACAGCTCATCTTGATTACATATTAGGAAATGAGTATTACATCTGTTATATTTATCCCTGTCTTCCTCTGAGCTCTAGCTATAAAAATAGCTGCATTTCTATAGCACAAATGTTAACAAAGGGTCGACAGCGCATTATCAGAGGGAACATGCACAGCTGTGGAGATATTCTGTACAATTGCCCAGTGCACATATCAACCATTTCACAACAATTAATGTCTTGGCCAGGCTGGCTGGGCCAGCAGCACTGGCAGGGAGAGGAATTCTGTAAAGATAACTTAAATGTTTTGAAAGTTATATATACTGGACCCACTGCAGGGAGGGAAATGAATTTTGAAGGAACAGAGAGCTACTATGGATTATCTTTTCAGCATCCTTTATTATCACAAACTATTGTCACTGACCAAAGATTGTAATCAGATTCTTCAAAAACAGGGCAACTGATTTTTAGACAATATTTCTCTGTGGAAATTACTCCATTTTTTAGATAATACAGTTGTCAAAGATTTGATTGAACCTTGAAATAGGAGTTAATGCTATTTCCGAAGCTCTTGGTTACCTAGTATAAACAGAAATTTTAATTTTAACTGAATTCTCAGGGAGAGAGAGAATTATTTTCCTTTTAATAATCCAAAGCCAAATACCCAAACTCTGGTAGAAAGTGATTTTTTACATGGAGGGGGAAATTTGTGCATTATTACAAACCTACTGCTGTTATTTGGATGATCCCACTGTGGTTAAACGCCCTTGAATATACTGGTAACATTGCCATAATTTGTTTGAATATTTCTTGATGTCAGTTTGGTTTTGACATGAAATAAAGTTTTTGTGTTTCTCTTGCCAAGGTGAAATTACATTGGAAATATGAAGGCAATATTTTGTTTCCATTTGACATTTCTAGCAAGAGTGAAGAGGGTGAGAGCTGGAGATCAGCTGCATCATGGGTTATTTTTACTTCAGTGGCCAGGAAAGTCAGATGTTTTAGTTCAAATCCCTCATTTCTAACCCTGATGTTCTTTCCATCTTGACCCTAATCATTCTGCCACCTTTTCACAGCTTTTTCTTTGGTAATGTAAAAATGGACATCAAGCAGTTTAATGGCATATGGTCTATAGATCAAAACTCGTAACTGTCAGAGAGTCCTAAGGAAAGGATTTCAGAGAATGGCCTGCCACTATACTGTCAAATCTATTGCATGTTAAATGTTAATAGTGTAGTTCAAATGACAATTAAGCCTCACCAAGCAATTTAATTTGTTTTTTCTTTTTAGTGCATTGCATTTTAAAACCAGAGGATGTACATTTCCTTGTCAGATACCATGTTATTACAGATTTTTTTCACTATATAACTTTTTTTTTGTGGCCTAAGGAAATTTATAGTCATCAATGAACAAAAGAAGAGGATGAAGCTCTTTTATCCTACATTTCACTGGCTTATTATCAAATTATTATGGTCTATTAAGGAGTCAGCACTTGTGACAAAAACCCTCACTATATTTTTCGCATTTATGCAGATGCCTTAGTATTCACAGTCAGCTTTTGTAAGAAGATATCCATAAAAGGAAAATAATGAATGTTTACATTACCTTGCAAAATCTATCCAATTCCCAAGCATTATTGTACTTTATAATTATCTTGTTCTAAATTATAAAGTAAATTCTTTCCTCTAAACTTGCCTAAATATACCTCCCACAATCAACTCTTGTGTAACGTGCAGAGAGTAAAGGATTCCAGTGTATTCAGATAAGAAACATGCAACTCATTCATTGCTTATCCTCCGTAACCGTGGGCTCCTACAGCCACTTTTCTTGAGTTAGAGAGTTGGTAAATGTTGGAACAAATATTCCTTCCATTTTTCCATGCAAAAGTTTTACCTGTTTCACCAGAAATTCTGGGGTATACTAATGCTGGAAAAGGGCATGCACTGGCACCCTCTCCTCATCCTGCCCTGCCCGTTAGCGGGTGCAGTGCACTTGGGTGTAGAAGATGTCATTAGGGGATGTCACAGTCACGGGCATGTCTGTATCTACAATAAGAATCTTTGGGTGGATCATTCCTGGGGTCAAGTGTGAAATTCCTTATGTTCCTTCTGAAGCTTTGGTACAAGCACCTGCCAAAGGCAAGAGTACAGGTTACCATGCCAACATTGGCATGACTTCATCCATTCTTGATGTTTTCAGTGACTCTAATTTGGGTTATCTTTACCTGATCCTTTGGAGTGAATTCCTATCAGCAGTTGGGGTGCGGTAGGTGCCTCTTTTGGAGAAATATAATTTAGTTTCATCTGAAATGAATCCAGCTGCTGTGTTTGGAGATGACACTGGTATGTAAACATGCAGCATGAGGGCAGGTGATTCGGAGATGCGCATTAACTGATGTGAACCAAAATGGTGATATATATGTACCTAATGTGATACATCAGTTGGCTCAGAGTAGGAGGCTTACTCTGTTCTTTGGAATGCGATTGAGGATGAGTGAGGAAATGGCGAAACTGAAACCAGACTTTGGAAAATTCTCTGGGAGTTTACAATCCAAGGATCTTTCCTCCATCCAGCACAGTAAATCTTTCTCTTTAATGAGAAAGTTAAAATGTAAATATTCTGTCAGCTGGAAGTAGGTTATGTTTTTAGGATTTTCATCTGCAATTAAGCAATAGTCGTGGTGATTAGAAGAGAAGCATATTTATGTCTTCAGCTTACCTTTGCCAGCCAATGAAATTAGCTTATGAGTAGGTTCAGTCCTATCAAATTTAGCATGCCATCAGCATTATAATAGCCTGGTTTAGAGCTTTAAGAGACTTGAAATCACATTTCTTATTTTGAAATGGAATGAACCGGTGTTGAACAAGAACTATTTTTGGTTCAAATGCTGTGGTTACAAATAATGTAAAAGGGGAGTTTGAATTGTATGAAAATCATTGTGCAAAATTTAAAGGCTGCATGCATAACTAGTGTCTATATGTCAAAGCTGCTTTCTTTTTAATGCTCTGTGCGTTTTTATATTCTGAAAATTCTTCATCCAGTTACATGAAAGTTTATGCTGTATTAAAATTATTAGCAGAGCTCTGCCCCTTATCGCCTTCTGGAAGAACTTTAATTCACCAAATGTGCTTAGTGAAAATGATTTTGCAAGCTAACACAAGGGAAAGGATGCAGACAGGTAGTATCAGGTTATTTTGCTGGAACTCTCATTTACTTTTACAGTATTACAAAGGTTTTGGTAAAGCTGATGAACATATTTTTTATGATGGAACTATTTTCTTTTAACTTGCACATTTTCAAAAGCAACAGGCAGTTTGACTGTAATATTCAGTATCGTTCACTCTGCCTTCAAAACAGAACAGACAGGTCTTTTGATCTGATGAACAATGGTGCAGAACAAGTAGTCTAACCTGAGTAATAAAGAAACGATCCAGCTTCAGGTCTTATTCAATAGAGATTTCCACTGAAACGGCTGCAGCTCTTTCCATGAGAATCTGAAATAAATAACATACCTCTGTTGTCACTGAGTAGCATACAAAGTGAAGATTCTGGTAAGTCAGGACTGGTATTTTAACTTAAGATTCATATAGCTAAACTAATGGGCAATATCCTTTATAAAATGTTGTATCCCCATGCGTGAAAGTGTGTGAGAATTATACAACTGAAAATGATTCGGAGAAGCAGAAAATATCACAGACGAGAAAAACTGACCCAAAACTCAGTGCATCGGTTTTGATATGATTGATCATGATCAGAAGTAACTTCATGAAATTAAATTATTTCTCAGAGCTGTCCCAAATATATTCTGTGTGCTCTCACAGACACCTGAGGTAATCCAGCCTCTCTATAGTCTATGGAAAACGTGTGTGGTTTAGTTCTAGGGCATTTAGCATCTGCTAAATGAAGAAGACAGGGTTTGCAGAGGGATTTGCTCCCCAAGGCAGTCCAGCCTTTTGTGAGCACATGGCATAGACTCACAAATTAGTATGAAGGGATCAACTATATAAAGCGAGGTCCATATATGGTATAAGGCTCACCGTAGGGTGGTGATCAAAACCCAAAGTGTTGCAGAGTAAATTGTTTCCCCCTTTTTAGCTGTGTTGCGTACTTGTGATCTAAGATATATCTTAAGAAGCTGGGAAGTGCCTTCAGGCAAGGTGATGGAAGGGCCTGTGTGGAAGCTATGTGATGAGCGCTGAAAAAGAGTTTCTTTTCACAGGCATAGATGAACAGGAGGCAGAGAGGAGATGTGGTGAAACTTGTGAAGCTCATTTTTTATAAAGAGAATTATCCACCTAAAGGAACTGGAAGTCCAGTTGGAGTTTCTCCATTTGCAATGAAGCTAACAGAAGTTTTCGAGTTTGCAGAACATCCTTTTTTAATGTGAGACGCTATGGTGTGTCGACTGAATCCATCCAGCCACTGTTGGTGGCTCGTATGTTCAGGTACCTCCTGGATATCTGACCCTGCTCTCACTCCCACCCAGGTGCCCCCCACCTCTCTGTACCCCCAGCAGGTCTCTCATCACAGTTACCTGGCTCTGCACACCTCTTTCCAGCTCAGGCTCTCAACGTTCTGCAAACCTAAAGGTCATTGTTTGTCTGATTATTTTCTTCTCCTCGGTCTACGCTCTCAAAATAATCTGAGATAACAAATATAAACAACTTTTGACAGTTAATTTCTCCTAGAAATCAATCCAGAACTCTCTTGTAACCTATGTTAATCTGGGGTGCCATTAATACAAACAGACTCCCTGTGTCAAGTCATTTGCTTTTTCTTTAAAAACATCACAGTTATTTCTCACATTCTCCACATGTGGCAAAACTCTCTAGTTTCATTATAATCCCATCCCTATCTCTCCCCACCGTTTTCAGCCTAATTTATATCTTACCCTGGTGCAAGGCAGGAATTGGTTTTCATGGTTTTATCTTTGTGTAGATGGGAATTTGAAGAACTTCATATAAATTGCAGGAAATGTTGTACAAATTCTTCTGAAGTCAAACACTGAATATGATTATATACAGCAAATTATAAACTGATTTCGGACTGCAAAGTTAATATGAGAAGCGTGCTATTCTTGTTAGAGTGCATAAAACTCATGAAATGAACTTAGTATTGACTAGTTTTTTAGTGTTTTCACTTAGAATTATATCTCACTGGAAAGTCTTTAAAACTAATTGGAAAACATATGGAGTGCTTTCAGAATGTGTATGTGGACAGATATACAAAGACCTAATGATAGAAAAGCATGCTCAGGCAACGTATGCAGCCATGAGGCTTCTCTGAACTTACATCTGCATCGACACTGTTTCTTTTCAAAATAGTTGCATATGGTTCAGCTGAAGTTCCAGTTTAAAACTGGTTAATTATATATTTATTCATTTGTGGGAAATTGGGTCTTATTTTCTTTGCTTTTAATAAACCAGAAACTATATTTTTAATCGTCTTATGCCCTGTAATGAACATTTAATGCTTGTAAACGTGTCACTTACAACTGTGGCAAGAAAAAAATTTTTAGAGGAAAACGTAAGAAGTTTCTTGCTCAGAAAGTTTTATGCATCAACTTTGAGGGGAGGAAAGTCATGGTTTTTAGCAACAGTTTTATTTGTGAATGAGACCATTTCCTTCATCGTTTATACTACGTTATGGTTCTATTTGGCTATTTAAATACGTAAACAAATTATATCATGCCAGGTATGATTTAAAATTTTAGTTTCAATAGCTGATCTAAGCTGGGATGTACCAGTTTACTGTACCAGGATTTTGAAGGTACTGGTGGTCTCTGTGGTGATCAGCCTGCTCCGTGGGCCAACCTCCAGCCTTAAGATAAAAGGTAAATATCACTAAAACTGTGTGTGCTTCTTCCATTACATAGAAATGAAAAATATCCATTTGCTTATCAACTGCAATACCCCCAAGATTTTCACTGACATAATTAAACTTTTTTAGTTACATTAACAACCTAAACCTAATCGAGTATTTAAAGAGTATATGTGCTCAGTATATCTCACTGCAGAAGTGGACCAGGTATATGAATGCTGGATTGTTTGCCAAAGATAAGAGTAATAGTTAATGGCACGTTCCCCCAGGAACGTAAGTGTCGCGATGTTGATGAGTTTGCCCAAGACAGAGATGGAGGGGGAAGATTTCCGAGGAAAACAAACCATCTCCCATCGATGCTCAGAACTGCAGGCAGGTCAAGTCTTTCTCACCATTTAAGTCACGGGTTTTCCTTAAGTTTCACCTTTCTGACATTGCCAGTGCTTTATGCTTATTTAATTTCTATCCGAAACTAAACAGAAAGGATATTTTGTTCCTGGTGGAAAATCATAAATGATCATTGTGAGGAAATGCTTCTGGCCCCGTGGACCTGAGCAGTTGTGCGGGTTCCTGGCACCGGAGCAGAGCTCCTCAGCAGGGACACACCACCCTCCTCTTGGTGCACTGAGATGCTGACTCTTCTTTTGAAGATTTTGCCTGGGCAACTGCTACTTCACTGAAAAAAGAGGCAGGGGGAGAGGAGGGAGCAGGTTTCTAAAGACCTAGAAGTAACTGGATATTTGCTGTCTGTGTTCATTCTAGAAAAAGAAGGGGTGAGATGAGTTATTTGCAAGACTTCAAAGATGCCTGGTGTTACTAGAGTCAAACAAACGTTTGAAACAATCTATTTTATGACCCCTTACAATTCTCAGACTTTTATTTCTGGGCACTTTTACAAAGTCAGTTGGCCTGAGCTAGTCTAAGGCGCTGGGAGCTGGGAGCTGCTGACTTCAAAGGCAGACAGGGTGAGATGAAAATTTCGTGCCAAGGAGGAGAGGGAATAGAAAAAGGGGAAGAAGTAGAAAAGAGCATCAGAAGAAGCATGAAACTGATATAGAGGACATTGGGAGAAAAATATGTATTTGTAGGAGGTGTAAAAGAGAATTGAGGCAAAAGGATATTCATAATATATTTATGGAAGTAATGAGGAGATTTCTTATTCTGTAGTAACTTACCAGTTTCCCTCTATGTATGGAATGAAAACTCACCTGTAAATTCAAAGGCAAATTAGTGTAAATCTAAACTGCTTGTCGTGTGGGCAACCCCTGGCTTTTCCCATGAATGCACAAAATGACATTTCATCTGTAGGGCCTCCAGCACTGCCCAGAGATACATGAAATAAAGATGTAGCACCTGAACATCCACCTCCTTGTTCTGTGTCATTAAATAGGTGCAGATAGAAAATAGGAAGGAAAAGAAAGCAGAAGTGTCTTTCAAAGAACATACCATGTGAATGAACAAAATACACAACTGTGACCAGAACAAGTGGTACAGACATGTCTTGAAAGCAGATTTATGCAGATCCAGGTAATCTCTTTTCCTTGAAATATCAGGAAAGAGAAGAAGAGACACCACCCCCTGCCCATTGTTATTCATTTTGGTGCATGGCCCAGAGCATAAGCTTTTCTCAGGTCTCAGTAGAGCAGAGAATACTTAAAACCGTAAGAATATGTAGAGCTGTCCTTTGCAGTAGGTGGTTGGTGATAAATTGTCCTGTCACTGGCTGGAGGATCTCCAGGTTCTCCCTAACTTCAGAAGATGTGACACTTCGCTCTAGGTATTGTACCATGCTTTGCAGCACTGTCCAGTGTATTTTGCTTGTGTATTCTTCCACTCAAGAACAGCTCGTGGAACTATCCATGAAATTATTGGGTCTTCTCCTATCAGAGTCTGGCCTACAATCTTTACAAAGCACTGCTTGGGAGCTGAAGGACTTTTTAATTCAAACTATTTAAAGAAAACTGTAAAACTAGCCTAAAAAATAACCTAGATATAAAAAATAAGGACCACTAATGGAACAGCCAGCTGTGTGGGAAAACATTTGCCCACAAGTCATCCTCTAAAAAGAGGAAGAAAAATGTTGACTGGGTTAAATGGGCACGAGGGAACTGCATTCTGCTGAGGTTGACACAGAGGAGAGGTGTGGGTGCGGGTCAGGGGGCTGTTGGCAGAAGGACGGGCACATGTGATGCCATGTCCCCCATCTGCAGCCCAAGGGACCCAGCGCTACTGGTGGGGTTGCTGGAACTCCCCAGATCTGGGGGTGGGTGTGCCAGCACAGCTTCTGGGTGGGGGTGGTGCTGAGGGACACTAAGAAACTGGCAGGTGCATATAAGCTTTTTATAAAAGTCTAGCATTATCTGTTGCATTGCTGATATGGATTGCAAATGTTTAGTTCCCTGGTTCCTGGTTAATTATGTCATTTATAAACTGCTTCAGTCTTGACCTAGTTTAAACTACAGGAACTGAGCAGATTTTACCTGTGATATAGATGCACACATCAGTCTTTCCCATTTGAGTTACAAGGCACCATTTCATAAATTTTTATTTGCCTACCTTGCCTACCTTGTTCGCAAGTACAACCAAACTTGTTAAGGTGGACAACAAGAACATTTTTCAATTGCTGCTTCTTTTTGAATCTGATGTGAAACTGATTCAGAGCTTGAGGTCAGAAAAAAAAAGGATGAGCTGTTCAATGGGAACAAAAAGCTCATCTCCCATCCTGACGCTGCCTCTGAACACCAGCTTGCCCTTATTGGCAATCAGAAGACCATCCAAATTCAGAAAAATGCTGTCCAGATTTTTTTTGGTAGAAAAGTCGAGTTTACATATATGAAAACACAAGTCTGGTGAAGTTGTATTGGAGTACAGGAGGCAATGGATATTGCTGATATATGTGCACTAAATGGGAAAGATAAATCATCTTCTCTCATGAGCTGCTGGACTTTAGCTTCTGTAGAATTCAGCAACTCTCATTTTATGAATTAAAGAGAATTGCTTTCTTACATTTACACACAGAACCACAGGTCCAGCAGGAGGTTAAAATCTACAACACAGAACATCTGATAGCCTTAGGAAAACTTCACATCAAATGTTTCAGATATTTACTCTGCTTTTGTTGAGAAGTAAATTGGTTTTGTATTTTAACTGGGTAGCATAGAAGGCAAGGGACAGGCGGAAGATTAGACTTCAGCAGAACAATGAGATCTCACCATCCTTTTTCATGTTGAATCAGCCCACCCTGGAGAAGGGAAGTCAGTGTAAGACTCCAGTCTTCATCTCCAAGGTAAAGTATGGATAGAGAATTTACTTAAATCATGTTGGAGAACAGGGTGTAGCAGTGAGGTTAAAATCAGGAAAAAAGGGGAGGTCATTAGATCAGAAAGAGTAAATGTGGAAATTTGATACACAGTGTAAGCCTGTCAGAGAATCCATTGCAAACTGCTTCAAATGAGGAACAAAATGATGCTCCTGCTGTTTTTAGTGAATTTCCCCTTTTCAAAATGTCGTGCCTGCGCACTGCTGTGGAGGTTGGGAATTCCCAGCGGCAGGGTAGGTTGCTTTTACCTAACAACACTTGCCCTCTGAAAAGCAGCTTTTCAAGTGTCAGTGGGGTAAGTCACGGAGCCAAATGACACTTCATCAATAACACAGTTGAGGGGGAAAAAACCAACAACCTCTGTACCTCATGTTTGTTATTTTTGACCATTTCCCCAGTGGGAAAAATGTTTATTCATTTTAGTGTCTCTGCTTCTGAATAACAAGCAGAAAAACACTTTCATCATTGATAATGGCTATTGGACTTTGTTGGTTTTTTTTTTCCTCTGTGATATGTCCTGACTTTAATGTCAGTTATCTCAGAGATGAAATTATGGAAAATTGGGTCTGCAGCGTATGCAGTTTGCAGTGTATGCTGTCACTTCTTTTCAAGGGCTGCATTTCAAGTGAAAGCTGTGGTGCTTGCTCTCCCCAGAAAACTGGAGCAACCGCCTGTTTTTACACTCTAATCTCAGCGTGTAGAGCCTCAGCCATTAAGCTCCTCTCAAGGTTAATTAAAGTTTTGAAGGCAAAGGTTTGGAATGCAGACATTTCCTCTAAGGATTAAATACAAGTCAGTGGCTGGAGCTCTTTTCAGGTCCCTGTTAATTCAAGTCTTTGTCCAGGTAATTTTTACTCACCGGAATGAGACCTGAAGGGCTCAGGACACACACTTGGTGAGCTGGGACCCTAACTCCAGCTGAAGCCCCATAAATTAACCAGGAGCTGTCAACTGGCAGAACATGATCTAACAAAAACGTTAACAATAAGCTGTTTAACAATTCTAAGATCTACAGCAGTGAGAAGGGAATTGAAAGTCAGACGGAAATATGCACTCTGATCTGACAGCATTTGCATAATCTTTTAAAAACAAACTGAACACTTTTTTTTCTTTGTTTGTCCAAATAGGCCAAATATTCATAAAAATCCATTTTTTCACAGATCTGTTGCACCAGTTTGGCCTTTCTAAAATGAAACAGAAGATTCAGCATTTGGAATACCACAGAAGTAGTATATTAGCTAACTGGATGCTAACAATTTCATACAGATGTCTGCTTATCATGCAAATAGTTTATTTAGATGCAAAGACACATTAGACTCTGCTGATGATCAGAAAGTGAAAAATGGTCGTTGCTTCATGTTGTTGCAGTGTATGTGATCAGAATTGCAGTGTGTTTTCTCTAGTACATCAGATAGCAACACTGAATTTAGCAACAAAACCGAGGGACGCGCAAATTGTATACAAAGGAGGCTTGATTTCTAATAGAGTGGGTATTAATGGTAGATGATGGGCTGCAAAAGAACAGATGCCTTTAAATCAGCAGACCATTATGCAAACAGCTGTTAACAAGACAAAGTATCTAATTTCACCTACTGTACTCTTAATTTTACTCCTACCGTGCTGATCACATGCTGATTTCAGTATGACATTTAAAAAGAGGTCTCAGCTGGTTTATATAGTACTTTATAACCCCTGATTTGCAAAAGGCCAACCGACTGATATTACTTCTGAGTTCCAGAAAATAACAGAGCTTATAGCCTTCTGTGGAACATGTATGGGTTTTCATTAAATCCTAAACCTACACTGCTTCTTGGCCTTTCCCCAACATCACACCTATTCTTTTTCTCTCTAAATGATGCTCAAACCCTAAACGTTGGTACATCACTTTTATCTATTACTATTCCTGAAGATGACTTAATCATCCTAATATCTAGTGTAAAGGTCTTGCTTTTGCCCAGAGCTGCTGATAGGATGCATAATGAAGGTCCTCCATTGACAGCTGAGTCAGATAACCGAGTGTTTTATCAGCACGTAGCCCACAACAGAGCACTGTTCTCTGTGTGCTAAACAGACCACAAAATCTTTCAGCTCGTGGAAAACACATCGTTTATTCATACTAGAGGAAGTATTTCTGAAGGCAACGGATGAAAGCAGTTTTTTCCTTGAAAAAGATGGCTTTTTTACTGGTGCAAATCCCTGCAAATAGGAAAAAAGCAATTTGGAAAGGCCTTTCTGATGTTTCTCATTGGTTTTATGTTGAAGGGAACCACTCTATATGGCAAGATAGATAGTCTGTTGTTCACCATGTTCAATGTATGTATCCAATTTTGCTTTCTCCTCCTCCTCCTCACTTATCAAAGTTTGACTGATCATGCTGCCGCTGAGGGAGTGGATGGATGTCCTCCTCCACAGCAGCCTGGAACTGTGCAGGTTTTACTGCTCTCAGCTGCCTGTCACCATTCGGGCAGCCCTGCAGGCCAAAAAGGGTGACAGCATCAGAGGGTGCTTGTGGCCACATCCCAGCTCGGTAGAGCGTAACACAAAACAAGGGCTTTCTCCTTGCATCACTGTCCATATGTACCTCTGTAATATAAAGAAGCATGTAATGTAAATGTGTTATTGCACGGTCTCTAATAAGTTGAAAATCTGAATATATGTTCTGGTTTGCTTTGTATTTCACTGATGTCAAAAGGAGAAGGATGACAGATGGCCATTCATCTTCTCTGTAAATGGACAGTTGGAGGCTGAGCAGTGGCAAGATATCACAGATAAAAGATCTGTGTGATCAGTGCTATTTTTTATGCTTTTCAGAATTGTTTTGCAGAGACTTGGGCTGTTGCTTAGGCCTTATGGTATTAAAGTTTATATATCACTACTGTGAATTTTTCTCTTTGAGAGTGGAAACTGCCAAGCAGGAAACAGAGAAAAGGTAAGGGAATTGTGCTTTGTGGTCAGGTTACTTTTTATGAGTCCCTGTTGTTTATTCTGCAGTGTACACCCAATATCAATTACTATAAGCACAGAGAAGACTGCGAATCCATCAGAGAAAAAGTCTATAAACGTGATAAAGTGATGTCACATTGTCCTCACTATTAGTTCATCTCTATTTTTTTCTTTTTACTCTCTTACAGGTGACAAAAAAAAATCTGAGGCAATGCGTTGCCCAAACCCCAGTTGTTCCTACAGCATATTTATGTGTTTAAGAAGTCAGTGGTGCCATCAAAGGGATGGCTGACTAAAAATCGAGGCATTTTATTAGGATGGAATAGAAGAATGTAAATTTTTATCTAACTTTTGTGTTCTTATATCTTGTTAATGAATAAAAGACTTAAAATAAAATATGGTGTTTATCCAATGATTTTTTGCATGTTGCTTTATGTATATTTACATGCATGGTCAAATACATAAACTCTTCTGCATAAAAGGTTTTCGTTGTTAGTTTAACCCTTTAAAACAACTATAATATATATAGTATATATATTCTCAGCTTATTTTTCTTGATTTATGTCCACTAAAACCCTCATGGATTTTAGTGGATTTGGAATTAGACTGGGAAAGTGTGGCTGTTAGATCTGTTATTTATAATGCTATGAACCATGTTCCTCATCCAACGTCTCTGACAGCACCAACACCGACAGGAGTGTTTTTCAGAGGAAACATATATTGTTCTCTTGACACAACCTCACACTGTGCATGAGTGTAAATAATTTTCTCTGTACTCCTACTAAGGAAGAGCTGTGCCTGTGACACGATGGAGTAGTTTTTGCCTCAGTGAGAATGGCTGCATGAAGAATTGAAATAACAGCAGGAGGAGCCACCTGCGGAGACATGATTGCTTCAGAACCATCCCAAAAATGTTAAAGTCACTGTTTCTGTCTTTATTTCAGCGTCATTTATGTTTTCTGCTTCTATCTGACTGTGCCTAGCTTGGCACTATGCCCGCTGTGGCTGATACTCTCTCACCTAAGTGCCAGCTTTTGCAAGGTTGGGTGTGAAAATCATGTCCATGGGATGCTCAGTTGGTTTAAGCAAAGTTGTCTGGGGTGCCAGACATGAGCTAGCATCAAACTTGAGAGACACTCTCTGTACGTGTCTGAACCTTGTGGATCCTGCCCTGAAAGCTGTGCAAAAAAAAAAGTGAATGTTAAAAAGAGAACAGCAACCTCACACAGATTTTCAGTATGTGGTGTTAAATATATAAAAGAATGGCAAGCAATGAGTGTCTGGGGACACAGGATCAAGGAATGAACACCGTTGGAGAGGGAGCATCTCTCTCTGTCATTTCTCCTACTGCTGTTGGTGCTTTTTGTATTATACTGCACCTGCTGCTATAGCAACATTTATAAGTTTGGATTTAGAACCCATCCTCCTGACCCAGAAAGCTGAGGTTTAATTGAGATAATGCAAACAGTCAATAAGCGAAAGGCCAGAGACAGGTTTTACAACAAGGTAATCAGACCGGTGGAGAGGTGGTGAAGCGTGACCTCCTTCTGCTGTCAACACTGCTGCTCTTTGGCAAATGCTTTTCTCTAGCAGAGACTTTTATTGCGTTTGGAAATCATCATCCCGACTTACGCTTGGGTTCACTGCATTGGAAAACTGAATGCTGTAAATCACAGCAGTTTTAATTGGTTTCACAATTTACATCAGGTGTGTGTTTATTTACTACTTGAGCCAACCAGCCCATAAAGAACCACATTTGTCCCAAGTGACCTGATTAGGAGGAGGCAAGGTTCCAGTAGAGACCAACAAAAGAGCTAATATTATTGGGGAGGCTTCTCATCAGGGATTGATAGGAATCAGAAGTAAATCACTGGAAGTCCTGCTGTGAAGCAAAACAAAAATGACCTGGGGCTTTACTGAGGTGGCTGCTTGGAGCTGGAGAAAGTATATGAAAGACTGTGTTAGTAGTATTTTTTAAATATTTATTTAGAAAAGATGGAAATGATTAGGCAGAAGAGCAGCAGACATGTTTGCTTAGCAATTTCTCTTCCAGTGGTGGACTGGAGGGCAGAAAAAAAAGAAAAGGCAGAAGAGAAACTCCCAGGAGGGGGACATAGGTAGTCACATAGACGTAGGATGTGCTGTTCTCAGGGTAGGGGAAAGAGACAATTCTTGAGTGAAGCAGCTAATAGGGGGTGGTTGAGGTGCCTAATTTTGCTGCTAGGACACTAGCCCCCTCCCCAGGCAATAGGAAAGATTTGAGATGTCTGGGATTCAGCAGCTCAGTCCTGTTTTGGCATGACAGGTAAGGTGTTTTGCAGCTGATGCTGTAAGATGTTTGTGCTTATTTACACCCTTCTTCTTGTCAGATAGATAAAGCTAATACAGTCGGGATCAACTCCTTAGTTGTCTGAAGAAGAAAACCTTTGAGGAGCTGCTTTTGGTAAAAGCACCTCATTGCACGTTCCCAATGGAGGGCGGGAGGGGGATACAACCTCACTTCCCTTCAGAGGTCATTTGCCCCATAGCATGGGGTTGGGCAAGGTGAATTCAAGCAATTCAAGATGGAGTCTAGACACATAAATAAAAGGCAAAACAATAAACCACCAACAGAGATCAATTCTGGAGGGTGAAACCTCTACTAAAATGGAGAGGTGGGAACAGCAAGATCAGGTACTTCAAGAACAGCCAAATACAAAAACTCCTTTCTAAAGATCTCTGGTTTCAGAACATAATCCCCAAAAATCTCCTTAAATGACACTAGATGCAATTTTCATGTGTCTCACGGGTCATCTGGGACCATTTCTTTTACCACTCAAACCTCCCACAGATTCATTTTCTGTATAAAGCATTTGCATTTCAATGTGGGGATTAAAAAGAAGTTTTAATACTAACCATAGAGAACAAGCTCATATAAATGAAACCTTTGGTCCTTGAGGAACGCTGGAGGAAAAAAAAATAATTTCTTAATGAAGAAAATTACTTGCTGAACTCCAGCCCCAAGAAGTTTCTCCTGTCAGCACAGGCGGAGCGTGCTCACGAAGGATAACCTCCGGGCTGTACACAGGCCAACTAGATTGATGTCTCGTTAACAAAACCTTTGTCCTCAAAACCAGCCATTTTCCACAACATCCTGGCGCCAAGTGCCGCTGAGGGCACAGGGCAAGGGTTAGGGTTAGAGTTAAGGTGGACACAGCTTTGTGCGCCTGGGCCCTGCAGCAGCCTCCAGGCAGGGCTCCAGCTGAGTAATCCTGAAGTAAAAAGATACCTCCTCTCGGAAAATAGTCTGGTAGTGACCTTCAAAGTTACGTTTCAAAATAGACCAAATGCCGGTCTAATTTCCAGAATGTCCAAGATGCGTGTTCATCTGAAATATCCAAAACAGCCAAGACTTGAAAGCAATGTTTCTACACTGTGGTACAAGTGTGCAAAGTGAACAGAATTTCGGAATAGAAGTAATTCATTTTATGGATTCTTACCTTACTTGACGTGGAGAGCGCGAGATTCCCGATTCCTTGTAGTAGGACACTTCCCTTGAGCCCGTGACTCCCCTGTTCCCTCACGTTATACAGAATAAAAGCACCTATGGTATTTCCTCCCTCCTATGGCTTTTATTTCCCCTGGACATAATAAAAATTAGGATATAAAGGAGATGGACTGTGTTCTAACTTCTCCGTGTAAAAACACACCATTTCAGTCTGCAGGGGTTTTCCTTTGGTATCCATCACACCGAGCACACAAAATGTAACCAAGCCAGGGAGATAGTGGCTCATTTATTAAATTAAGAAGTAAAACATGAAGATTTTTTTTTCTTTTTTCTGGGAAGAATGGAGTGATTTTGGCTTCTAAAACTTGTTATTGGCACTGGCTCAGCAAGTGCCAGCAGAATACAGAAAAAACAAGCTGAGAACAAAATGTTTACATCAGTGGTTCTTTAAATGAAGAAGTAATACCAGCTGCAGTCTTCAATGTGTTTATAATTCACTAGTGCTTAAACAAGACACATCAACCAGGGCTTTACACATAAAATACAACGCTAAACTGTAATTTTCTATATGATAGGCTATTTAATAAAATATTTCTATTCCATCTCCAGTCCCAATTAAGGTTGCAGTCAACAGGAGATGGAAACCAATTTTGTTCCTGACACATAAATAAGTTTTAAAGTGATTCGATATGCTGATTAAGTTATTCATAACAAAAGAAATGCATATATTTCTCATTAATTTTACCTTGAAGCACAAGAGTACACCCATTTGAGAATATATAGTATTTTGTATTTATTTATTGATATTGCAAGGCAGCGCTATGAACGCAGCAGCTTTGGTATGAGCCATAAAACTCATCTGTAATAATCAAATTGCAGGCAGCTGTGGATGCAGTTTAAACTGCAAACCATACCATTTAATTATCTACATTATCTACATTGGCAATTCATGCTGGATCCAAGATAAGTAGATAGTTTTTATAAAAATTCTAGGAATTGCCTATACAGGCAATAGTCGCTTTAGTTTTAAATATATGATCAGTAGCCTAGCATATTTCCAAGGAATCCTGGAAACATTACTCTTGAAGAGTCCTTTGGAGGTCATCTGGTTCTGCCCGATCTGCAAGGCTGGGACAATGTGAAAGCTGCTCAGGTTTCTCAAGGCATTATCCAGTTGAATTTTGAGTTTCCAAAAGGGAGATTGCACAAGAGAGAAATTCCTCCTGGGGAAACCTGTCTCAGCACTTGAGGAATCCTTGTAATTTTGTGGATATTTTTTTTCCCCCCTTCCCTAACTGGAATACCCCTTGCTGCGACTTCTAACCTTGCATCTGCCTTGCATCTTTTTTCCCACATGTTTAATGTGGGAAGCCCTTTGCATTTAACCAGAGCATCACATCATAGCAAAACTTCAGTTAACTCATTCCCAATCCACAGGTGACATCATTTAACATCTATCTCCGATTGATTTCAGATTAGTATAGAAATTACATCTACAGAGCTCTTACGTCTATTTGGTTAGCATGACTGGAGCCACATGGATTTTTTGTTCTTTAATTAATTAATTGATTAATTAATATTCTTTGGTTTCCATGTCCATTGGTCAGACTTCTGAAGGACTTTTGCAATGAATCCTCCACCTCAAATTCTGCTGTACCCATAAATAAAATGAAATTTGGAGGTGGTATGTACGCCAAAATAAGTTCTGTGGCTAAAATAAGTTTGCTGATGTTTTAGTTCTCTTACAAATTCTTGTCAGAGATTGCCATGCAAGGAAGTGAGTAGCTTCACTGCCATGGAAGGAAAGTATGACAACAGTGAGGGACCCAGAAAAGGTGTGGATGCTCTTGG
Source organism: Rhinoptilus africanus (assembly GCA_013400135.1). Lineage (NCBI taxonomy): Eukaryota > Metazoa > Chordata > Aves > Charadriiformes > Glareolidae > Rhinoptilus > Rhinoptilus africanus. Next base: position 204,770 of record VXBO01009389.1, read on the forward strand.
GACAGATTTGGACTTGGAGGAGAGCCAAAGCTGTTTGGTCCATGACTGTAGGTGCTGCTGGGAGGGGATACGTTCCTTTTTGGTGCTGCTATCCATCCCACTGCAACTCATTTGTGTACCACCAGTTTCCATTCAGAGCAGCTCCTAAGGATGGAGAAAAGGGAGCGGGTGTAAAGTAAAGAGGCCTCCCTTTTTATTGGAAAATAAAATTGTATTCTGTGAGAGGGAACAGCTGGCAGGAGGTTATAGCTGATGGTGGGGTGCAGACAGATTTACACTCATGGCTAAGTTACAGATGTACCTGTGAATTTATATTCTGCAGACAAGCTTTTTATTGCTCTAATGAGAACCCGTGTACTCTACTGTGGAGCATTATTGTAATGTTAGTTAATAAAAATTGCATTGATGGTTCTTCCTTTTGCCTTGCAGTGTGAGTATAGTATTTTTCTTGTCATTTAGCCATATACTTCGTCAGTACAGTTGATGTTGTTTTCAAGCCTGTTGCGTTTCAGAGAAGAAATTAATTCTGAAGAAAGCAGCTCATTACCCATGGAACACAGCAAAATGAAAATTGTATTTTCTCGTCTTGAGGCTCTTTGTATCTTAATTTTCAGAATGGCTTACATACCACAGTTGTATAAAATAAACCATGCTTGATACACATACAAAAATGGTTGCAGCTACTTCTTTTAAGCTGTTTGCTTACCCTTGTCCTTTAGAAAAACTGGAAGAATGTAGGCTAACTTTACGTGAACTTGTTTTTTTTAAGATTTCATGGATGGTTATAAAAGCACACTTGATTACCATAAAGCATATAAAAATGTGGTCTAAAAAGAAGAGTCAAATAAAGTTTAAGAGTCTGGTTAAAAAAAGGAGTTAGAACTGAAATGTAATTTAGCCTAAGCTAGAAAATACCCACAATAACAGCGGTTGGAAATCTATTAAAGTGAAAAACTCTAAATCCATCTGGTTATTTTAGTAACCTAATAAATTTCAGCACTTCTGTCTGAGACTTTATTATGATTTAATATATCTGCCTTGCCACATTTATGGTCTAATTTAACAATGTAGCATCAATTTCTATGGATTATATGTGTTGTAAACTGAATAATTTAAAAACTAGAACACTTAAACAATGAAGGTTATTGTTTTATTTTTCTTTTCTTAGATTCTTTACATGAGATTGTGGATTTTAAAAGTATAAGAGAACATTATACATATATTTTTCACTCTCAGTTTAAAAATGTTAAGATTTTTTTAAAAGATATTACAAGAGTTTTGACAAGCAATATCTTTTTTCTCGGTGAAGGACTATCTCATAATAATATTTTTCTTCCAAATAGTGGTTTTGACACATCCTAAAAACAGACCAAAAGATAGAAAAGCATAATAAATCTCTTTTTATTTATGAGTATGTCCTTTCACTGGGTGACATCTGAACATGGGGGAATTTTATTAAAATTTCCTTTAGTGGTGAGTTGGGTAGTGCTGTCAAAACCCATTCACCTCTGTCAAATGCACATAGTGATTCTTTTACTAACAACCTCTTCTATAACTGTGCCAATTTATCCACTATTTTTACTGGACAGTAGCTTTTTTTGCAGAATCTGAATCTTCAGTGACTAAAAACACCAGCAATTGCACAGAATGAGTAATTATTTCATTATATTAAAATTGCAGGAATTACTATACATCCATTACACAAGGACACATATTCCTTCAAGAATGTTTTAGGCAAATAAATTATATGTATAGAAAAGAATTAGAATTGAAAACACCTAATTTACTGTAAAGTGAGATTAGTGTGGACCAACAAGAGAAGTGTTATTATCTCAGATTTTGAAGGACCTGTAATTATATGGATTTCCCAGGGAATATCAGGGACTACTTTCTCCATTTAGAGCAGAGCCCTGCTCTAATTCTTGTCAATTATGGCCATCCCAGAAAGGACAAACATTACTCTCAAACTATTTTATAATTCCTCCACTTTTCACTTGCCACTTTAAATTTGTCAAAAATCGGGTGGCAGAGCCCTGGCCCAGGCTGCCCAGGGAGGTGGTGGAGTCTCCATCTCTGGAGACATTCAAACCCTCCTGGACGTGTTCCTGTGTAACCTGCTCTAAGGTGGCCCTGCTCTGGCAGGGGGGTTGGACTAGATGATCTCCAGAGGGACCTTCCAACCCTAGGATTCTATGATTCTATGATTCAGTTCCATTTGAGTGTCTTTATGTGCAAGTACTTCTATGGCACTAACACTTAAGTAAGAGAAACTCTGAATGAAAACATCCTAAGAAAAGCTTTATCAGAGTGAGAAGCCTGTTCACAGCAGGAAGGACAGATCTACGTCTTTTTTTCTCCTTTATTTCACAATATTTGAAAAAAAAAAAAAAAAGTAATGAAAAATCCAGGGTGGTTGAGGATAGAATTTTACACAACATATAATTAAGCTTAACTGTGATTTCATTTGCATTTGTATTTTTACTCAGGCTTTAGTGATGCTGATTCCAGCCTTTTATGACTGATAATCACATCATTTAAAAACCAATGTCATCTTAACAGACAAAAGAAGCTAAACTGTGCTTTTCTGGTTTTAGACATAAGCAGCTAGGAAGGCATTAAGGCCCAAGCAAAGTTCCACTATGAAAAATTCTTCATAGATCATCTTTCTAAAGCTTGCTTCTGCTGAAAGTACATTTTCATTATCTTTACTATCAGGTGAATAAGAGTAAACCCTTGAGAAGGGAGCGAAGAAATAAAACACAGCACAGTACAGCACTTGTCAGACCAAGAATTCCCTGAAAAGTAACAAAGTTCTTCTTATCAGCTTAGTAGGTTAATGTTAAATTATTAACTTTATCTTATAACTGTTATTTAAAAGACTAGGGGAAAAAAAATCACCTGCATGCAGTTTATTTATTAATAGATTTCATAGCAACTTCAGGATGCGAAAACTCTCTTTTAGGAGTAGGAAGTTCAAAGGTAGAGCTAAGATCAAACGGTACAGAGTGTTTTAAAAATATATATACTAACATAATACGAAGACTCACTGTTCCTAGGGACTATGAAATACAAAAATCTGGAGGAGCCAAGTAACGACTTGCTGTTTAGACTGTGAGATTGTCAGCTCGTAGAAAGCTGAAAGACTGGCATCCTGAGAGACTGCCAGGAAACTTAACCACAGCGGGTTTTTTTCTTAATCTCAGTATGTTTAAAAGCAATACATACTGTATTAGGCCCAATATAGTTATCTCATAGATATTTAGGTGGGGACATCATCCTCAGAGGTAGCATCATACATGTAATTTTGTCATAAGCGGCTAGCTCATGAGGATGGACTCACTACCTCTTGCGTTTTTCCTGTCAATACCAGATCTAAAAATCTTATTAAAACTACTGGGCTTATTGAAATGTAGAAAAATACTGAAAACTAGATATACGAATGCAAGCCAAAGGTCTTACCAGAGAGAAAAAAAAAAAAAAAAAAAGGAAAGAGAAAAAAAAAAGAAAAAAAAAAAAAAAAAAAAAACCCCCTGTTCTCTTTATTTCTAATTACACTGTGCACTGGTCTTACATGACAGGTGAGAGAGAGTAGACTTTTTGGCATTGCATCAAATGAAATAACACGCAGTGTAAATGCATCAGGAAGCACATGTCGCAGTGGGAGCTAGATTTTTTTTGTTTGTTTGTGATCACAAGTGAGCAAAATTTCTATATGGCTTCTGTGTTCTGGCACACAGCCTGCAAAAAGGCATTCTGCAAGTGCCTACTCCTTCCAACCATGTGTGAATTTTAATCCGTGTATTCCTATTCATGTCTCTTCAAGTAATCAGTATGTCCTAGTTAGTAGTTAACAAAGTCCTTCTCTTCCATTTAAGTATTTAGGTTTAGCTGGGTTGTTGCTTGGAGTCAAGTGCACCCAAGGGTCCATCCCACATCCTGGCAATTAATTCTTTATCACAACCTGAATTTTTCTGACAAGGTTCAGGGACTTGTGTTCATAGAATCACAGAATGTGTTGGGTTGNGGCCTGCTCCAACAAATCCATGTCCTTTCTCTCCCATTTCAGAGGAATACTCTGTATGATCTGCCAGCCTGACCTGGCTCTCCAACCCTGTCTTCAGCTTTGCTCTTGAAATGGTTAGATATTTCTGTCGTGTAGTCTTACTATGGAAGCTAGTTAGAGATTAGGTGAATATTAAAAATTACAGTATTGATGTTGAAATGTTAACATAAGGGAAAAAAATAATTTCTTACCATTTAGGCTACTAAAAAATTATCTTCTAAACCAATAAAGCAGCACCTGAAAAATTCTGTTCTGCACAGCTCTAAACACAAATTAGTCACACTGCATGAGAGGGGGCAGAGCAGAATGACATGGAAACAACATATTTTCAGTCAAAACCCAAGAAATATTAAGTTTCCTACATCTAGAAAATATATTTGATTAGATATTTTCCTTACCAAGGTGTTGGACGCCAGCAGAATGGGTATGGAAAACAAGAGAGAAGTTATTTTGTTGCTATATAAAGCCTTGGTGTGCTCATGAACTTGAACACAGGGAGCAGCTACGGTCTTTTCACCTCAGGAAGGTCCCCATGGAGCCAGAAAAGGGACAGTGACAGGACTTCTGTCCTGGGAATAGAGACTGAAAAGTTTGGATTCTGGTGAGAAGCAGGGAAGGCTGAGGGAGGGATGCCCGAGCTCATGAGACAATGGCGGCGATGAAGATGGTGAACGTGGCACTGATATTCAACAAATCACAGTGGCTCAGTTTAAAACACATGAAAGAAAGTGCATGGTGTTTATTGAACTTCAGTACTTGTTTGCCCTGGGAGGTTGCTGTGGAGAAAGGCAGTGTCAGCAGGGTTGGAAAAGGAGTTTTTCAAAGATACTGAAAAGAGGCATCGAAGTGTGCTTTCCCATGTCCCAATACAGCGATCACAGACTGTGAAGGTTCAGGGGGAAAAGGGATGGCAGAGGGGCCTCATCCACGTGCGCTGCACGCATCCACATGCACTGCACCAGCTGGGGACAAAGCACGAGCCTAGATGGGCTTGGGAAGCATTTCTTAAGTTCTTATTTTTTTGTGTTTTCATCCTCTCCAGCAGCACAAAGCCAGGTGAGCGCAGGCTGGTTATCACCTGGAGCTGTGCTGCCCGGGTGGGTGCAGTGCTCCCTGCTGCCATCCCTGATGCCAAGTGCCACCACCTGTGTTGCCTTCTGCCCATGAAAGCCAGAGGCCTCGGCACAGCTCTGCTTTTGCTGGGTAGCTCAGCCTCTGGTGGGTGTCTGTAGGTTTGCCTCTGCTTTCAGAGGGGACTTTTTGAGCTCAGCGTTTTCAGGCTTTCCTTGTGCTGGACTGATGGGGAGTGTGCTTCTGCAAAGGCTCATTTTGGCTGCAAACAGGTACACCATACTAAGCCTGGTGATGGTAATGGAGTTGTTTTTAGTATTTCTGCTGCTATAAAACCATGGTGCGTTCCATCCATACTGGGAAGAAGTTTCCTCTGTGGTTTCCTGGGGGTGTTTGCTGCTTTCTGTTAGTTCAGTTGTGACCAGTTCCCCTCTGCTCATTGCAGAGAGCCCAGCTTGCCTTGACCCCCTTGATGCTCCTGGTGCTCAGCTTTATGTGAACTCTTTGTTATGTTCCTCTGCTGTCTTCCCCCAGATCACCTCGCTGTTGAGCTTCACTTGTTTCAGGAAAATTTTGTAGTGAATAAATTGCTTTTCTTGTAGGTGGACAAAGAAGGGAGGGAGGACCCTCTCTTTCTTTCCCCCAATTTCTTGGTTAAAAAAAAGGCTTCAAGTTAGTAGATAGGTAGGTAGTAAAAAACATTTAGAAAAAAAAAACCCAAAATCAGGGTGTTCTATATTCAATATTAATGGATGGGGAACTTGTTTTCAATAGCATTCAGAATGCAGATGTGGAAATAGAAATAAACTGCTTCTGGTGAGGGGTCTGATACCCAAGGACAGGCTGTGCTGCAACACCTTTCCTAAATGCTTTTTGGATTTTTTTCTCCCCCCTCTTTGTTTTTAACTGGTAGTGGTGATAGCAGTGAAAGTGAAATTTGATTAACATGAAAAGCAAACCAAGCATGAAGATTACAGATGTGTAGCTTTGTGTAACAAAGCTATATTTTGAAGCAAGACACTCTGTAGACATCATGCAGAAATACATATTTACCTTGTCCTTCAAAATTTTGTATGGACAGGCTTTTACGTTGATTATCTTCCAAGGATAGAAAGCAATGGCCTTTCATTTGCATTAACTGAATCAATGTTTTCTGTTTGGTTTCCTATTTGAAATAATTTTGCCTCATTCTATGTTATCTTGAAAATTTGTGTGAATTTCTAGTAATGATTGCCGCATAAATTTAGCTGCGCTTCTCTGATAGTTCTTGCCAATCTAGTTCTTACATTAAAAAATACCTCAGCTACTATCTTATGCTGGGCAGCAGCATTTTATACTCAACAACAGAATCTCGAAGAGTGTTTTTATGCTTATTAAGTGTTGCAATTAAAATTGTAATAGCATGAAATGCTTTTGGAATAGGAAGGGCTGTCTATACTGAATTAAACTGAGTATCATGCCAGGCAGGTGGCCTGGGATGTTTTATTGCCGGATTGGATACGCAACTGGCAGACTGTATCCAAACGGCAGGTGGAAAAGGATGATATTCATTTAACCAAGTGTGAGTTTTCAGGCTACAAGCACGCTCTCCTAGTCCAGAGTGAGTTCTTAGCAGTTATGAGTCCTGTGTAGCAAGCATGAGAATAAATCCTTCATTCTATTAAAAAACTGAAAGAACAAAAAACCAAACCAAAACAACAAACCAAAAACCAAACTACACTTTGATCAGTTCCAATTTTACCCTTACTCAAGGGGAATGTTTGCCTTTGTAATGCAAGTGCAAACATTTCTTTGCAAGATTTTAATTTTGTAGCCTTGACTGTTCTGTGTGCCAGGTCTTTGCCATTACAGCACCCAGAAGCTTTGAACGCACCTGTTAGCAAATTTTGATGCAGCTCTGGTGCTGTTGGAGTACTTTCCTTTTTCCTTGTAAAAAGACGATCTGAGATCACCAAATAATCAGTATTTCCATTTTCCTTTTAATGCTCAGAGGGGGAATATAAGAGAATTTTCATTATAGATCTTAAAGAATGCGTTTTCACTATACTTTGCAAAATGTCTGAAGTAGAGGCTGTGGATGAATTTAATTGATTTTTATTACGTTGATTTTTTAATGATTTGTCACGGAGCTTGTTCCTGATCATACTTTGTGCTTGCTCTTACTGGTGTACACAATGGCTCTGCTAAGCAGCAACATCAGCCCTGTGAGAGGGGCTCTGCCAGTGTGGGTCTGAGCTTCGGAGGGGGTCAGCGGTTGTCCATTCATGAGTGGTGTTTGTGCTACTTTGAGAAGGCATCTGCACACTAATGTATGAAGAACACATTAGTCTGCACTTGTGTTGCTGTGTATATAAGCGAGCTAAACTAGCTGGTTGATTACCCTCTTCTCCGTACCTTCACTTTCCACTGTGTTTCTTTAAATAATGTCAGACAGTTTTGTTTCCTTTTATCGACAATATACTACTAAATACGTAGAGTTGTTCCTTCCGAATTTTATTTGGGTCATACTGGCAATAAGTAAAAATGCTGAGTGCTCAGAAGTCTCTGATCAGTTTTAAACATTTATATTTATAAAAGTAGAGTGAAATTTTATTTCATAAGTCTCAGAGAGACATAGTAGCAGTCTAGGACTGCACATGGGGGAAGAAACTATTTCAGCTTTGCATCCCAACTAACCATGGGAGTTATTGGATGGCTTGTGGGATAGCATTTTTATCTTGGTATTTTTCAAATCCTTGTTTTTGTATCAGGGAGATACAAACCAAAAGCTTACACAGACAGGTTAATTAGGGAGTGGGTGAGAATTAATTAACTTGCATATCAATTACATTGAAAGTAGCATTGCTATCTGAACTAAAGCTAAGCCTTGTCTCAGGTTCCTTTCATGAATAAATTTCATTCAAAAGTATAAAAGCCTCTTCATGATTTTGGATTGTAAGCCAAGCAATGTTTCATTCAGTGGACATGACATCAAGTAACTTAAATATTCGAGTGCATGTTGTTATGATGGAGTTTGAGGATCCAATGCTTTTCATTCTCCTGTAGGGTTAGATTGTCTTCATGATAAGCCTATAATGAAGTGCACTTCTCAGGAAGATGGAAATCTGCAATTTGCAAAGGAGAGAGAATGAAGGAGCTGGTCTCATAAGAGCTGTGCTGGGACTGAAATTGTAGCAGGTTAATATTACAATGAAAATTTATAAAATGAAGCATTTCTCAAGTTCAACTGATTAATTCTAAAGAAGTCTAAGCAAAATGATGGATTATGATTTTTATTCATCTGCAGTGACAATGAAAAAAATAACGGGTTTACTGTGTAATAATTCATGTGGAAAACACTTGACCAACATTGCTCTTAAATTTTATGCTTTCTTTAAAGTAAAATTACAAAAATTACTATATTTTCAGCTACTTAATATCCTGATGTGATACAGCTTCCCTGCTACATTGTTTTTAGCTGAGGTTTTTCACCATCTGAATCCTCAGTAGTTCTCACAGGTGGAGTGATGTCATGATCAGGTTTTTTTCTGGGTGTTTTTAGTTAATGCTACACAACAGACTGAACACATTTTACATCTGCTTTTGTTTTCCACTTACAGTTTTAATAGGACAGAATCTGCAGCAATGTATAATGAACTAAACTATTCAATAAAGCAGCTGTGATATGTTGTCCTACTTCCAAAGATAGTTTAAGGTATTCAAGGTTCAAATCCCTAAAATTCTAATTTATTAGCAGTAAACTCTGTCATTGTAGAATTGGAAATAGTACATTTCTTCTGTGGTGTTCTTTTTCTTGTCTATTTACTTGATGTTCTAATTGTGTCGATAACTTCAATTTTTCTTCTTAGGTTGTTCTTATCTTTCACTGTTCAGTGGTTGTTTGTAGTTCTTATTTAGGAAAGGAACTCCTTAAATGTATTAGGAGATGTATTAATTTATTTTCTATCAGTTTATTCAATGTTTATTCTCCTTATCTTCTTCAGGGGTCTCAAAGCTATCAGTTAACTTAATTTTCCTAAAGTGTCAGTTTTATTTAACACTAGTCTCCTCTCATGGGGTATAGAAAGGACTGACGTGACTCTCTTGCGTTTCCTGGGGCTTAGATTTCATACTGTCTCTAGCTGGAAAATGCTGCTGGAAAAGGCTACTGGAAGCCATTTCAAGCTCATAAATGGCAGGAATGTTAACTGGAAAGGGGAGAGTTGGCCCTTGGTTTTCCTGAGGATAAATCGTACCTGCCTCGTCTGATATGAACTGGGGACACCTGTAGATGTTGTGCACCTTGCCTGTGTAATGCCTTTTAGAGGGAGTCTTACAGAATCCTAATAGCCAGAGTGGTGAGATATAGGCTGGATAGGCAGACTATAGGATGGACAGTAAGTTGACTTGACTGTCAGGCTCCAAGAGGTTGTCATCAGTGGTAGAAAGTCCAAGCAGTAGTTGGTTATTAGTGCCATTTTTCTGGTACCTTTATCAGGGTCAGGGTTGCACAGTGGCCTTAAAACCAGCAAATTTGCAGACAATGAATTGAAGGAGGGTGGTCAAAGTTCAGGTTTGCTAGTCAAAATGGTGTGTGCTGGTCAGAGGAACCCTGGCAAGTTGGAGAAATGGGCTGACATGAACCTCATGAAGTCCAACAAAGGCCAATCCATGTGGAGTGATATAACCCCATGTAAGAACAAGCAGTGTACTGTCTGGGTAGGAAGCATTTTTGCTGTAGAAAAGGAGTTAGGAGTCATGGTGAACAAGTCAAACAGGAGTCAACATGGCACCGTTGCAGGGAGGAAGGCTGGTTGCTTATTGGGCTCTATTAGCCAGGGTAAATGGCAGGGATGTAATTCTCCACTGCATTCAGCACTTCTGAAAAAACACCTGGAGTACTGTGCCCAGTTTTGGGCTCCCCAGTCAGAGACTGATGCATTGGATCAAGTCCAACAGTGGAACCAGGATGTTCAGGGGACTGGAGCAAGTTACACAGGAGGAGAGACTGAGACAGCCAGACGGCTTCAGCCTCAGGAAGAGAAGTGTAAGGAGTGACCTTAGAATTGTCTAATGCACTGTAATGTGTTGAGGGACAAGACACACAGTTTAGAAACGGGAAATTGCTATTAGGTATAAGGTTTTATTAACTATCAAGGTGATGAAACACCAGAGCAGGCTGTTCAGAGAGGCTTAATAACACCATCCTTGGAGTTATTAAAAATTTAGCCAGGCAACTGCTTGAACAAGTACTAGATGACAGACTAGAGGTGACATCAATGATACTTTCCAACCTAAACTATCCCGTAGTATAGAATAGGTGAAAAAAGTCAGAGATGATCACAAACATCTATGAATACCAATTTTGTTCCTTTTTTTTTTTTGTAACGGGGGAGTTCACAGGAAATTGTTCTTTGTGTACAGAGATGTAAGTATTATTGACCTTGCCATTCATGCCATATTTTTTCATGTTGAATTTAAAAATTCACACAGTAGATTTCCAAGGGGGAAAAATTGTTTCTTGGCAGTTGCTTTTCTTTTTTAATTCAATACTCTGAAGTAAGGCCTCTTTTGAAAGGCCTCTGGGCTAATTCTTCATTTTATGTCTGCAGAATTTGGACCAACTATGAAAGCCATCTATATTCCTTTATATTTTTGATGTGGATGTGAGATGTAGAACATATCCTGCTTTCTCCTCAACTGATTTTATAAAATACATTTATGGCATAAAGAAGTATATATTTTTCTAAAGCGCCTTAGGGAAATCCTGTTTGTATTCATCAAAATTAATTTCAGAGCGCTTTAACTGATACCTGCAACTTAATGAGTAGTTGCTGCTAGAAATTGGATTTTTGTTTGCAGTGGAAAATTACAATGTCAACAAGAAGTTCAGTGCTTTGAAGAACCAATTAGGATTCTCTGTAATGTAGCTATTCTGCAAATTAATATTTTTTGGAATTATTTCATGATTTTCTAAGCAGTTTGAAAGAAAAAACAACAAAATCACACCTTAAGAGTTTTATTTTTTCTTTCTAAAACTTGATATTTTTTTTTGGATGTTAAAACAGTCTATTCTTTTTGGTTGGAAAATTATTTCAAGAAAAGAGCTATTACTATTCATAATGGATTCTTTGAGACTAAATGAACACTTGAGGAAAGACAGCTTTTAAGTACATTTCCATTTAATTTACCTCTACACTTGTTTCCTTGTTTTTATATTCATCCATGGTGTGAAGAACCCCTAAAGACCTGGAAAAATAAACTTAAAATTTCCTCAGTTAGTTATGACGTTTCATTATAATTTTAGTGTAAGTCAACATGATCTAAAGAAAACTTCCTGATGTTGTGTGATGCGGCAGTTCATTGTTGTGTCGCTTAAAAGAATTCTTAAAAAGCCCCCTATTTTTGCAAGATGCAGCTGAGAAACTTTCACATATTCCTTGCTCTTTTCAACCTGACTTCATGGTCAGTGACTGAAAAGCTTGTTTTTATTGTCTGAAAGTATACATATATATATATGTATGTTGGTGTTTTGACAAGTCATTTAACAGGAACTAGATCTTTAAGTTCGCTTCTAACCCAAACTATTCTATGATTCTATAACTACTACAAACACCTGGTGTTAATCATCAGTCTAAGAGAAAAATCTGTACTGAAACTCTGCCTTTTCTTCAATAAAAGATCCCTAAAAAAGTGTATACAAGCAGTGTTTTTATTCTAAGTATTAATAGGACGAATCCTATTAAAATGAGTATACTGCAGTATGGTGTTATTCATTATGGATGAGGAACTTGGGTTTAGCAATTCAGGTCATGAATGAAGTGTCTCAGAGGTGGCAGAAATGGATGTTGACTGATCTAGTTTTATGGAATCTGTTTAAAAAAAAAAAAGAAAAAAGTCTATGTTTTGTTATTCTACTCCTGGAAAATGTTCACACTGAAGCAATATTTTACTGGACGAGCTGTTCTCTGGGTCTATAGCCGTGTGAGATTTATGCTTTTTAAGGACGTCTGGGTGAGATGATTTCCTATAATCGTGTTTGATTCTTGTTCACGCTTAACCAGTAGATGCAGAGGACAAGACACAAGTATTAGTGTATTTATGCTGATGACACAAAGCTGGGAGGGGTGGCTGACACCCCAGAAGGCTGTGCTGCCATCCAGAGAGACCTGGACAGGCTGGAGAGCTGGGCGGAGAGGAACTTTATGAAATTCAATAAGGGCAAATGTAGGGTGCTGCACCTGGGGAGGAATAACCCCCTGCACCAGGACAGGTTGGGAGCTGACCTGCTGGAGAGCAGCTCTGAGGAAAGGGACCTGGGAGTCCTGGTGGACAACAGGATGGCCATGAGCCAGCAATGTGCCCTTGTGGCCAAGAAGGCCAAGGGCATCCTGGGGTGCATCAAGAAGAGTGTGGCCAACAGGTCGAGGGAGGTCATCCTCCCCCTCTGCTCTGCCTTGGTGAGGCCCCACCTGNATTTAGGAATGAAGCAGCTTCTTCGAGCAGAAAGAAGGACCTTTTTTGTCCCACTTCAGAGAGAAAAATCAGAGTGAACTACCTTGCCATTTCCTCATTTATTCTGGAAAGGGAGGACTGTACTATTGATATTCTGGTGACCAAGCTGACATGTGATAGATTCCGCTTGCCTTAACACAGACCTTGCTTTATACATGCATTCAGAACGTCAATCAAATCCATTTCATTACCCTAAGCACATCATAAATATTGCATGTTCTGGACTAGGGATATAAGATGCTTTTACTCTAGCCTCATAAAACATTTGAGAGAAGCGAGGACTGTGAATATTAAGTCTGAGTAATCTGCCTAAAGTGTACCTGACTGTAAGAACCCTGTGCTCTAGTTTCCTTGCAATCAAAAAGCAGACTTTTGAGGAATTTGGGGCTCTCTTAATTTTTAACACACCCTCCTCCCCCCACCCCAAATCAGACCCGTTATTCTGATTGCACAGGGGCTGTGTCAAGGGGATTGCCGTGGTGTTAACAATTTAGTTCCCTTTCTTCTGCAGGTAGCTGCTAAACGTGTATTCGCCAAAATATTTCTTGCCTTTTCTCAGTCGAACAAGTACTCCAGAAATCATATGATCTGTATTGTGCATTGTTTCTTCTAAATTTGGAAACATCTTTGAAAACCTGTGTAAGAAACACTTCTCTGCAGCAGCAATTTTAGTAGGCAAAGCTTGAGGCGAGCCCTTTTCTCTGACATTGGTTTTGACAAATTAGTGAGATGTGACTGACATTCTGTTTTCCAAAGATGCCTTGTAGAGCACTCAGTAGGTCGTTATCTTCCAGAAGTGCTTTAATCACATTACTGTATTGGAAACCAGTACCAGGGGGGTGAGAAAATGGCATTTAAAATGCTAAGCATACAGGCTACGACTCCTTGTAAGAAACTTTGTCAATACTTTAGAAAATGTTACGTGTGATTGGTTGAAGAAAAAAAAACAGAAACAAAAACCCAAGCAAAGCAAAACCAAAAATAGGGCCCTGTTGTGAACAAGAAATTGGAGGGGTTTGGGGTCTGTATCAGTTTCTTAAAGCTCTTCCGCTGCCCTTTGCTACAAATATTTATCCATGTATTTCTTCACCGGAAAAGTGAGGTCTAGCTTTGCAAAAGTACATAAACTTCACCCCTGCCAGAGGGGATCTTAAGCTTTCCCTTTGGAGAAACTGTTGTTTCTGTGGTGATGCTCCTAAACGAAGCTTCAACATCAAGGGGGATGGTGTGGCGTTAATGAAACTGTTACAGCATGACTGACAAAGCAGCTGGCTTCGTGGTGCACAGGGTGTTTGTGAAGTGGGTCACCTTCAAGCTAGAATGGTGTTCTGCAGGGGTCTGTCCTAGATCTGCTTCTGTTGAATGTTGTTGCTAATGGATGAAATGGATGAAGGGCCAGGCGTTTGCTTCTGGAATGTGCAAGCAACCCAAAATGAAAGGTCGCACAAAACTTAAAACTATTTTAAAAATGAGGGGCATGGCCTTAAAATGATCTATAATGTCATTTAGAAAGAAAGCCTGCAAGATATTACTCCTTTTATACTGAGAGCAAGTTCAAACTGTACCTGAAAAACAATCTAAAAAGCAAGTGCAGATTTGAAGCAGTGAATGCTTTTTTTTTTGTGTCCTTTAAGCTATAAAGAAGGTTTTAATAACAGAACTGAAAGAAGGTCCATTTTTTTATATAGAGAAATTTCAACTCTGGCGCCCCAACTATATATATTTCCTCAGACTGAAATCTTGCAGAAAAAGCAGCATAATGCATTTTGCAAAATTATTTATAAGAAATGAAAAGCAGTTCTGCTCACTGGGGTGAGAAGGAAAGAATTGAGATGAAATAGTTAGCAGACATTTTATGAACTTCATTCAGGCTACTGTCTTTGGGTTGAAGGGTCAGAAAATAACTAACAAAGTAAATTGTGGTTTTAAACTCTTCCTAAATCAGTGTGTGGGTACGGACTCTTCTGAGAAGCGGCACTGGAGACAAGTAACAGTACTAGCTAAATACCATGCTTTGTGCAAAGTATATCTGAGTAGTCTTGAAACTGCATTCCAAGAGTTAATTTGCAATTAATGTGAATGGAAAATCATGCTTCATTAATGATATTTTGAGGAAAATTGGAGTGTGATAAACTATCTAATAAATATGAATGTAATGAGTTCTGGGTTTAGATACTAGACTAATGGGAAATGAGAGAGAAGAGACTGGGTTGTTATTCAAGCTTTAGGCCATTTATTTAAACTCTAGACTGTTTTCAAGCAAGATAATGCCTCAGAAGATGATTAAGTGCTACTCCTACTGAATTGTTTTCTACTCATATGGTCTAGTTTGCTTATGAACTTCATTATTGCCATAACTATCTTAGGTATACAAATCCAACTATTTGCATTTTTTATATTAGAACCTTGATAGTATTGAAAATTTGTGCAAGTTATAAATAATGAAAATATTTTTACTTTCTCATCAGTGTGGTAAAGAGTCTCCTAAAATACAGCTACGAAAACTTCTGTCAAATGGCACTAGTGTAACACATAAAATAAGCTGAGGTCAGGGTCCAGTTCTCTGTAAGGAAACAGTGTTGAGCTTGTATTAAGGACATAGATAAAAATAATGTAAAAATTGCTGGGAGGGACACACAGGACACACCCTAAGCCCTCTAAACTAATTGTAAACTTTATTTGGAAACTCTCCAGATTTTTATGATTATAAAGCTCAGTATTTTTTTTTACTCTGTTTCTTTGCATCACAGATAAGCTATATACTTCTAAAAAGCATTGAGTTGTTGTTTACTGATTAATTGACTCTAGTTATTTTGCTCTTACTTTATGGCATCCGTATTTATATGCTAAATTGATTTTTTTTTTCTGTGTGGTGTGCTCTTCCCCTGTTAGATGAGGGCTTACCCAAAACAAGCAGTAATGAGATTTTCCTCTTAATCTAGAAATACAAATCAGATATGTGTAATCAACGTACAGACTGTCACTAACCTGAACAGGTTTTTGCTGCTTCCATTTTCCAGGTATTTGCGGATACTGAGAATAAATCTATATTCCTGAGGTGCTCCTCACTTGTAATATCAGTTGGTAATTTTTGGACAGAGTGAAAGGAAAACTCTGAAAGGTGTAAAATAAGACTTAGAGTTAATAGAGGCATATGTATAACAGGTCAGGTAGAAAGAAGTGGAGTGCAATAAACTATGTCTTACCCTTAGACTTGATTTTCCTTTTAGGTAGTGAGATAATGAAGTTCATTGGGTAATAAAGTTCAAGTGTTGAACTTGTTCCTATTTCCTCTGCTTCCTCATACCAAAGAAATCTTTTTTTTTTTTAAGAATTTAGAAGAGCAAGCCCTCTATGATCTTGATGCAACCTACACAACATTACTTTCTATTCACAGAAGTTAACGTAAGATACACCAAAATTACCATCATCTTCAGAAAATAAATAGGAAAGCTATCACAGTACATTCCCACAAAACATTGCATTTCTAGCTAAGCACCCGTACTATTTCTTACCATCTGCATTCTGGAAAAAAAAACCCAAAACAATTCTGCACCACAATAATTATCCTTTGATAGGTATATTCTAATTGGTATTTTTCAGATGTAGAAAGTTTTATGGTTGAAATGCAGCTCATTTCTGCCTAGAACATTTTTTCTTGCTTCCCTGTGAGCAGCTGTATTAATGAAACATGTCTTGGCTTATTAGAATTGATGCTGTTTAGGAAACTGAACTAAATATTCTTCTTTTGCATGTAACTACCAAGAGTTTTTCAAAAAACCTGGACAGGAGTCACTGTGGTCTTAACCGGGGGGGGGGAAGGGGGAATAAAATAAAAATTTAGAAATGAGAGACTTTTAAAATAGCTTTTCTAACACAGTGACTTAAATTCTTGTGGACTTAAGGAAAATGTGAAAGAAAACACTTTTGATATAGGTGTGATGACTTTTGCGCTCACACGTATGCATAAGCCTCATCAGGATGCAAGCTGGTTAGACAAATGTGCAACTAGGATAAAATGAACTTATTTAATGAACTGCAATTTAATGTCTCTCATTAAGAGCAATTGCTGAAAGCCTGAATGTCAAGCCAGCATGAGGCAATGATAATTGTGGAGGAGAATACTCTGAGTGGGTAAAGTAAATCCTCCTGGAAAACAAGAAAAGAGATTTCAGTGGGAGGTAACCAATGTACAGTGAATAAATACACGATGGAAGGGGAAGTTCAGTACAGATGGTGTAAGGCATTTTTCTAGGAACATTATCGTTTGCGTTAATATTGATACAGCAGTATGAAAGATGAGAATTTTTTGAGCAACAGAGGGGAGATATGTCTAACTGGTGAGTTGGAACTTCAACAGCCATTGGTGTAAATAAGATGTGGTTTCCTTTTCTGCAATGCATGTTTTATACTTGTTCTTCTAGTCTGTATGAAATTAGTAGATGTATGGAGATGGCAATTCAGCTTGATCTTAGCTCTTCATTTTGAGAGTTCATAATTCATTTGAAGAGCCTTCAGCTGTATCTGCAAGCTGGGAAAATCTGTACTAGTTCACTTGGGAATTTAGACCTATTCAACTGTCTTACTCTAGAATTCTTTCTTTTCTCAGTTTTCATCTTTAAAAGTCAAACTAGTCTATTCATCTTACGGTTTCTGTTATAATAAGTGGGAGCCTGAAGAGAGTTCTGACTAACAATGACAATAATGAACTTAACCAATAAACTCATCATAAAAAAAAGAAAAAAATCTTTATTTCAAGCCCTCTTCAGATGAGCACATGCACTTTGCAGGTCAAACAGTGAAACACAAATGTTGTGGGCAGGTCGCTCAAGAGGACTACAAAGACTTAGTGAAGTGATGTAGGGAAAAAATCAGGAGGGCCAAAGCCCAGCTAGAACTAAACCTGGCTTCTGTTGTCAAGGACAACAAAAAAAGTTTCTATACATATATTAGCAATAAAAAGGGGACTAAGGATAATCTCTGTCCTCTAGTAGATGGGGCTGGTAACGTAGTGACCAAGGATGAGGAAAAGGCTGAGGTATTTAATGCTGTCTCTGGCTCAGTCTTCAGCAGTAGGACCAGTTGTTTCCTGAGTATCCAGACCCCTGAGCTAGAAGACAGGGATGGGGAGCAGAATGAAGCCCCTGTAATCCAAAGGGAAGTGGTGAGGGACCTGCTTCAGCACCTGGAGGTGCACAAATCTATGGGGCCGGATGGGATCCACCCAAGGGTACTGAAGGAGCTGGCAGAAGTGCTCACCAGGCCACTTTGCGTCATTTATGAGCAGTCCTGGATAACCAGGAAGGTCCCAGCTGACTGGAGGTTGGCAAATGTGACACCCATCCACAAGAAGGGCCTGAAGGAGGATCCAGGGAACTACAGGCCAGTCAGTCTGACCTCGGTGCCTGGGAAGGTCATGGAGCAGCTCATCCTCAGTGCCATGACATGGCACATGCAGGAGAACAGGGTTATCAGGCCCAGTCAGCATGGGTTCATGAAAGGCAGGTCATGCCTGTCAAACCTG
>VXBO01009389.1:231810-292321 GCA_013400135.1 Rhinoptilus africanus
AAAAAAAAAAAAGAATTTAAGCCTATGCTACATAATTTTATTGTGAAATTCATGTTTTGTTCTCTACGAAAACAGATGTAATAGTTTGCATATGGGCCTTTAGATGTTATTCCCCATTATCTGTCCAGTCCTTACTCAAGCAAAATTAGTATTCTGAGTTTGCTACAGTAAATTGAAGTTTTAAGGGGAAGATTTTCAACAGGCTTCTGAGGATATTGGATAGGGGTTTAAAAAGCAGAAATGATTTAAGATTTGGACTGTAATAGCATGTCTTGATTTCTTCAGTACATAAAAAAGTCAAGGCAAAAATGAATTGTTGATTGCACGCTGACTGTTGTGGTAAGTATAGAAATTGAGTCATGCACAAATGAATGCTCGCCTACAGAGGTAACAATAAAACTAAGTATAAAATCACTTTCAATATCAGTTTTATATAATGGAAGTTTTAAGTTGTTGGTGGGTTGTAACATAAGTCTTAAATGTTTTAGAGATAAACAATTCAACAACCTTTATTGAAGAGTACTGCTTAATGTTTTAATTTTCTTGTTGATAATGGAAGATAAAGAAAGAAAAGATGTTATCTCTTATGCTGCTGTGGCTAATTACTGTAAGTCAGGGGAGCGAGGTACAGGCCGGGATGCTGAACCTGAAGGTTACAATACTAAGGAAATATATGAAAACTGAAAGCATTGTTCTCGGTGTCTGTGCAAAAGGCAAAATCCAGAGAATCCTGACTTTAAGCAAGCTTCTGAAAAATGAAACTTCTGCATTCATATCTGGCTTTTATTGCTATTGCTAATACCTGTTTTTTTCATTTTTTAAACTATTTCAAGGAGGGTTAATCTGACAGAAAAATACAAAGATTTTCTAAATAATGAGATGATATCTTAAACTGGCTGTAAATGAGCACATGATGGGACAAGAACTTATAACTGCTGCCACTACTGATTTTACCCCACTGTTTTCATTCAAATGAAGACTGATATTGCCTGCTACAATATTCTCCCTGCTCTCCCTTCAACTCCTAAACGCTTTCATTTTTCTACTCTTTTCCTTATGCCTTTGAACATTTCTCATCTTGATCTTGTTAACTGTTACTTGCAAGACTCACTCTTCTCCCACTGGTACCTGCAAATAATTGCACTGAATTAAAATCTGTATACTGTCATCTAGAGCTTCGTTTGTTGTACAGACATTTTATAGAACTGAGCATCCAATATTTGAACCTTATTTTCAAAACTGCTCCTGCTCCCATCAGGGCACCTAACCTCCTCACTGAGACTTTCATCTGGCAATCGCAGCCTAGTGACAGCTGTTGCTCATCTTACAGTTGTGACAACTTGCTCCTTAATTTATTTTAAGATGGAACAAAATGAGAAAAAATGCTCATAACTCACATGTTACTTTTGCATTGTTTCGGGAATTTGATTCTCAGATATGAAAAAACAAAGCTGTAGTTCGGTTGCTGCCATTCTGTCTTGACAGTTTTTCTGCTCATCTGTTACACACCATACCTGGAAAAGTGGTCAGATGTTGCTGTCATGATAGAACAGATATCATTTGTCCTTGTGAATCCATTTTAATTTCCTTGTTTTGTGGAGATTTTTGTCTAAACACATTCTTAGTTTTAATATCTGGCATAGCTGTATGGAAAAACAGTAAGAACCTTGCACCTGAAAGTAGTTTTCCGCATTCAGTACTGGTTAGGAACAGAGCAGGAAGATGAATTTGCAGTATGACTATTTGTATATTTACTTGTATGCTTACTTGTATACTCTAGAGGTGCCTGGTTTAGGGCAGATTTAAAAGAATTTACTGCAAAAAAACCCCAAAGCCATGGCTTTGGGTAGCTGTTAGTTTACTATTCCTTTTACACTTGTGAGGAAGAAATTCATTCTGCAAGTCAAAAAACATTTTTCCATTTGTAAAGAAATTAAACTGTAGAGACTCCGTCTTATGAAGAATTGTAAGTACTGTAGAAAATATACACACTCACGAACGTTATGAACTCTATCTCATGCGAAGCACATTAGAGCTAATAAAGTATACATGAGTACTTATAAAGCAAACCAGAACGAAGTCATCATTTCCATAAGCCAGAAATCTTCTCTGGTTACAGCCCAGAATTCCTTTTTAAAAGAAGAGCACACCTGGGCAGGGTGTTTGTGGTGAAGTGTGTGAAAAGCCACCAGGATGAACTAATGTGCTAAAAGAAAGCAAATTTAAGTTCTGCATTCAACGCCAACATTTTGAACAACACAAATCTTGCTCTCAGGCTCATCACTGCTTCTTGGTTGATTTTAGTTATTTATGAGACAGTTATATTCAGCTTTGAGTATGTAAAGCAACAAATTGCTCCCGTGGCTCAAATCACTTTGTTTTGTTGCAGTTTAGCAGTCTCATGCATAGACTGCTTGTTATCTAAGGTGGTACGGGGTTTTTGTATTACATATTTTTACCAGACCATAAAAATTTGTGCAATTATTCACAAATCCCTAGCTTACTTACTCAATTTGTGATTAGTTGACAGTTTTGTGTCTGGCTAGATCACCATGGCATGGCTGAAATGGGGACACAAAGGGAATAAAACAGATTTACCCAGAGAGGTTGTGCCAGGAAGAGGGCACCGGACCCTGCTGCAGACGTTCTCCCAGCTCATTGATGGGGACAGGGAGAATGAGAGGAATTTGAGGCTTGGGCATTCAATGCAGAACCAGCAGCCTACACCCTAGCCCAAGGCTAAGCCCGTTCCAATGCACCACCATAAACTATTGTGATAGAAAAGGCATAGCTGTCTGGTTATGTCAAACAACTTGGTGACACTTGCCCTCCCTCTAGGCAAGGATGTAAAAAGAGGAAAAATTTTGTAACCTTTATCCAGTTTGTTCTTAGTTTAACACCCAGTCACTCCACCAAAAAACAAGCTATTGAAAGAAGACATAGGTATATAACTTCATCAGAATATTCAACAATAGACCTTTGAATTGGGTCTAGAGTACTGAGTCTGAGACATTTAGGTATTTTCACATGTTGAATCTAGAGTAAGAAGTCTAAATCAGGGGTCCTGGGATTTTTTTTGATTGTCTGTTGTCATTATTTTCTAAAATAGTTAAGACAAATAGGAGAAACACTATAAGCTTTGAGGCAGCAGAGAGGGTTAAAGGCACCTGAAAGATAGGTACTTTGATTCTTTTGCATGTCTGTCTTCCAAGAGACCTCCCTTTGACATGGGCCTAGTCTTCTAAGGATTTAGATGTCCCCTAAGACACAATTGTGTGACCATCTTGGGAGAGAAAAGCCTGTCACCAGGTGATGACTATTATAATGAAAGTCATGATGATTTTTTGATGAATCAATAATTTTCATAATTTGAAAAATGTGGTATAGGCTAATTAATATTTTACAAGATAATGTGCTACTAGAACCATGAAACAGCATTTTCTTGTCTTAGTGAATTTCCTCAGAATTGTGCTCTGGATTCTCACAGTGAAATCTGTTGCCAAATGTCATGAGAAGTCTATTAAGACTTGGAGTATTAACCTTAAATATAAATAAGAGCCATTACTTTGCGAAGTACTCTCTAAAAAGTGGGTATCTGTGTTCTTGCTGAAACTACTATTTTGTTCTAGTAAGAATCAAGTGTTTAGTTTGCCTTGGAGTGCACTAGTATTATGTTTGCATGGTACTCTCAAGCCCTGCTTCACAAAAAAAAAAATAATTATGTGGGATATCTGTCCCTAAGAGGATCATAGGTGCTTTAATATACTGAATTAAGACTGATAAATAGCACTTACAAAAAATGTCTCCATTTTCAGAAAATATTCAAGGAGTGTTTTAACAAAATAGTCTTTGTAGTGAAAAAATTTTGATCTTCAGTATTCATTTTTCTGTCAAAACAGTTTTAATAATACTTCTTTGTCTCTTGGTACATCCATAATATCTACAGTTGGTGTGTAAAAGGAAGCCTTTAGATACCATGGTGATGAGTGCAATACAAAATGATTGACAGGATCTCTAAAGCAAAGGTTGTCTGGTGCATTGTTCTGAGCTAACAGAACCTCCAGAAATACTTATAAATGTATCAGATTTATTTTCCTTGAATGTCTGATGAAGGAAAAAAAAAACCCACTGCATTTCAAAGTAAAATTACTTGCTAATAGAATAACCGTGAAGAAGATTTCATGACAAGAGCGTGATGATGATAATGACAAAGGGATCAGAAGAGGGAGGTTATGAAAAAGCAAAGTCAGAGAGGCAGGGGTGAGAACCTTGTTAAAAGTCTTGACTGAGTACTTGTGACAGCAGATGAGTAAAATGAGAGAGAACTGAAGTATGTCAGTCAATGTCGAGACCAAAGTAGCAGCAAGCCTGCTCAAATGAAGATATTATCATACTGGGTGGTTTAATGTTACTTTGAAAGGTGTTGTGGGGGAGAATATTCCTTGAATATTCCTAATGATGGATGTCAAACTCTTTCAATGGAGTGATTGCATTGCGTAAGAAGTATCTGTGGTCTGAGGTAATTATGCTGAGATGGATACTACTGAGGAAAATAGAATACGCTAAAATTTGTAAAATGGGGTGTGGAATGAGTGAGGCGTGAAATCTAGGCATAACAGTACACTAAATGGACTCTCTTGGTAAACGTCAAACAACTACAAATTAAAGAATGTGCAATGTAAATTAGAAGACATCTTCTGCAAATTTCTGTGCTTATATTGTACTGGGAAATTATGCAGTCAAAATGAAATCGTTCAGATGGAAAAATCATCCCTTCTGTAGAGAAACTGAAACCTGTGGAAATTAGTTCCATTTTTATTTCCAAGAAGTATCTTCACCTGGGTGTATTTTGAGTATAAATATCAAAGTAAACTGAAACAACATGCGACATTCACTTATCACTTTTACTTAACTTTCTAAAATTGTAACCAAGCACATCTTCAGTTCCCTCCTGTCTACTTCCCAGTCAAAACATGGCAGTTTGTTTCAATGATGCCACCATCATGGGGAGCCAGAAATCAGGTGTTCCTCGGGATTTGATTCATTTTTTAGGTTTCTAATTTGGCATTATATGATCAAGTGCATTAATTTAAATCACTCTTCAGGAAAGATAAGGTTTTAATGGAATGCAGACTTACACCATGACAATTAACTGCAAAGGAAGTTTGCAGAATCTCATGATCCTTAGCACGTAGCACATACTGGTAGCAATGGACTGACTCTATCAGACCTTGAAGGAAATAAAAGATTTAACAGGAAGGGGAACAGAATGCAATCATATACTTAGAGTTCACTGCAATTGGTGTTGCTCAAATAACAAAAAAAAATTGAAAGGGATTTCCTGGCATTTCTTATTAGTTTGCACAATGTGCAAATAATTTTGATTATTGAAAACCCATGTCTCAGTCCTCGATGTTTCTTACTTTTGAATTTTAAGAGTCGGAATAATTGCTATATTCAGTTGTGTCCAGAATTCAGAGCAAGTTAAACTACCAAAGCAATGTAAGGGATTTGAGAAATCTTTTATATTTACATCTAGCTTTTCTGCTGCCCTTGTAGAAAGAGCGTAGTATGTGCACGTATGCATTCATTCTGTCTCTTTTGGTATATACCTTTCTTCAGTGTAAAAAAAAAATTAAATCTTCAAAAAAAGTAATGTAATTATTAATGAGGAAAAAATAAAAGGGAGGGTTTTATGTGTCATGGTTTTGTCTCAAACCAGGACAGCATGCTATGACCTAAGGATTATAGGCTATAACCTAAGGATCAGTTTAGAAAAAGTGCACCCACCAAATACTAGAGGCAAACTTCTGGGCCTATAATCAGTGTGTTAACACAGTGATCAGTAGTAATAAAGGTTAATGGCTGCATTGCCAATAACTCCTACTATTTTTTATAAAAGTAATGATTGTTCATTAGGATGAGCCAGGATGATTTGGATGAATCAGGATGTTTTATTTCCGCATGGGTATTAGAAACACCACGCTTACAATTTTAGCATAAAATCCTGGCTGTTTTATAGATTCAGATGAGTCAGAAGCAGCAAGTTATTAGAAACATTTTTGAAGTGTTAACTATTTTTAAGTTCAAATTTCTAAAAAATGGAGTTATGTCCTCTGTTTACTATGTGAAACATCTCACACATTGAAAAAGGCAAATAACGGTATTACTGAAAAAGGCAAATAACGGTAACGTATTTGGATACAACTATGCATTTAAAGATTTTACAGAATGGGAATAAGTCAAATTCCTTGCATTCATTCTTTAGTATTAGAATTTTTTTTTCCTTTCAGAGGAAATCATCCCTGTCATCTTTCATGTGTTCAAAATTCATGAAGTCCTAGAAACTGTGCCAAAATTGAATGTATTGATATAGATAAGAAAGTAAAGCCTGAAAAAATGCAGATACTTTATAAATTATTAACCTAGAGTTCTTTCACTAAAGGCTAGACTTCTACCTTATTGTGAAAAACAAACAAAAAACTGACCAAAACAAAAAAAAAAAACAACCTCCAATCCAACATCATCCTCCCTAAAGCAACTACCCCCCACAATTTTTTTTGTTGGTGATATTGACTTTTTTTGGGTGGGTGAAAAGGGCAAGACAACAGTAGAAGATTCTTTCCTATCAGGGTTCTTTTTGTTATTCATTAAGGAAAGGAAAACAGATTGACCGTTAACTCTTGCATTGTGGCAACTATATGAATTTCAGTGGATTGAACAAATAGGATTTTGCCAACTTGATACTGGAAAAAGTAAGGCAAAACTTTCATTAATGTAGTTGAGGGTAGATCTATCCATGTAACTGCTTTTGCTTTCAAATTTTTCTTATGTATTTGTCCCTCTTGATCCAGCATTGTGATATTCTTCATATTAAACACAGCTCTGGAAACGACAAATCTGTGGCTTTTTTAGACTCTGTAAAAAAAAAATAAAATTCCGACACTCGGAGTGTTCCTATGTCATTAAGATAGCTCTTGCTATTTAAATAAGCAGTTAAAGTATGATTCCCAGTTTTCCAGCATGCATCCCTAGTCCTTATCTGTTGTCTAGAGCCACAAAGATGATGAGAGGGCTGGAGCACCTCTCCTGTGAAGACAGGCCGAGAGAGTTGGGGTTGTTCAGCCTGGAGAAGAGAAGGCTCTGGGGAGCTTTTAAAAGGGAGTGTAGTGATAGAATGAGGAGTAACAATTTTTAAACTGAAAGATGGGAGATTTAGATTTGATATTAGGAAGAAATTCTTGACTGTGAGGGTGGTGAGCCCCTGGCCCAGGTTGCCCAGAGAAGCTGTGGCTGCCCCATCCCTGGAGGGGTTCAAGGCCAGGCTGGATGGGGCTTGGAGCAACCTGGTCTGGTGGGAGGTGTCCCTGCCCAGGGCAGGGGGTTGGCCTGGTTGATCTTTAAGATCCCTTCCAACCCAAACAATTCTACTGCTCTTCTGCCTTGGAGGAAAGCACTCTTTCTACAGAGAGGAGGAAAACGGTGGGGGCTTGGTGGCATGCAGCTCTGTCCTCCCAAAGCCTTACCGGTATCTTCTGTGCTTACTGTGGCAATAAGCTTAAGTGAGTCCACAGATACCATCAAACTAAAGGTATATATCACTGTGGTTCTGTGATGACCTGTTATTTCTTAAAGTGGTTGTTCTGCTGCTCCTTCTGCTGCCCGTCATTTATGAGGGCGCAGGGTCAGAAGAGGGTCAGGAGCTCTCAGGGCAGCAGCTACAGGTTGTCCTGGCTATTCCACCTACCTGGCCAAGCAGAAGTAGGCAACTTGGTTTTGGCAACTTAATTCTTGAAATCTGAGCACAATATAGGTCTGCAGTTACAGCTTGGCAGTATGGGGCAGTCACCGTACTGTGGCAACATCAGGAAGTCTTATTAATTCTGTAAGACTAAAAAATTAGTGTCAAAAATCCAAAATAAGAGACTTCTAATTAATCTGTAGAATTGGACTCAGTACTCTGGCTAGATAACATATAACCTTGTAACTACGTTCATGAATGGGGAAAGAGAAGGGAGCAGTAATCCACCTCAATGCTGTGTGAAAATCAGAATGTGCTTTGAAGCAAACAATCATTACACATGTGGAAATGAACAGAAAGTGGTTTAAATTATAGCCTAGTTTTATGAAAAGGGAAACAGTGACTACACTGGTTTTTTTTCACTCCATTCTTAGACACAATAAATGCAGTGTTGCAATTCAAGAAAATCTGATGCCATTCCCTATAGGAAATTATTGTTCAAAGTGGAGATAAAGGGGATTAATACAGATAATAAAGACTTGGTTGGGTAGGAAGCTACAACAGTTTATACCAAAACCTTGAGAGAAATAATCAGTGATATTCTTTGCTACTTAATGTTGGGAGCCAGAATATTCGTTAGTGACCTGAGCATGGGAAGTGGGTATGTTCACATGAAATCTGTGGACAAAATACATGTTGGAAATATTTATATTGCTCAGGAGGAGCATATCATCTCACATTGTGTGACTTTGTCACCAGACTAATAGGAATTGGAATGAAGCTAATCAAAGGGTAACTTTCAGCTGCTAATGTGATGGAGCTGTGAAAAACACTAATGTGATTTTAGAGGACACCGAACAAGGTATTTCTGTCGGGGAGATGAAAGTGTTAGTGCTGCTGTTTGAGGACATGCAGGATCTGATGTGCAATATTGTGTACAGCCTGGTTAAATTTTTTCAAGTTTATATGCAAACTGAAACTACTGATATAAGCAAATGGAACAAATATAAAATCAAAGTAGTCGACTATCTTGGGTTAATAAAATTAAGATTGTTTTGCAAGCCCATGAAAAATATGTAATTCTTCTCTCTCCTTATGTTAAGGAAGACTAGTGCTAAGACTAAATACTCAAATTCATCATACCATTTAGAAGTCTTACTTCTAAATTTTCAGGTAGTTGAATAACGTTTCAGGTGGGACTGAAGGCAGAGTACGAGTTATACAGAGAAGGAGCTAGGTAAGTTCATGGAGGAAGAACAACAGAATAGGTGAACTTCTGGAGAAAATTAAATTTGAGTATGATTCCCTGATATCTGCAAAAGGTTGTGAGAGGACTAGGCTGTGCTTGCTTGCACTATGTAATTCTATGAGTATCTTTTCCCCTGTAGGAGTCAAGAAAGGCTTATCCTTTGATATGTGATATAATATATGGTTCCTCAACTGTTACTTCACCCTGCCTTTCTCCGAAAACTGGGAACTGAATGTCAGCCCATGAGCACAGGGGACTAGACTTGATGACTTTGGTGGTTCCTAACATCGCTGTTTGCTGACACTAACCTGTCAAACTTCACTTTCCCTTGGCTGCAGAAGTAAAGATGTAGCTCTGAAACAGAGTTTTCAACGGTAGCAATGATCCTCCTGGGAGGCAACTTAGGTCTTTAAGTTTCAAAACCTGAAACTTAAGTTCCTTAGGCATTGGCTAGGTTTTTGAAGTCTTTCTGTTTCAAGTCTGTGATTGCCTTGGAGGCTGTTATCACTGAATGGGGTTAACTAGGTTAGCTAAAGCATATACGAAATGCCTTGGGCAGTTTTCAATAAATATGACACAATTCATGGCAGTTAGGTTTGTTTTGATTCTCTCCCTCCCAAGCTATTCAGCTTTGTGCTCCTGAAAGCTTTTTCCTTTCTCATGCAAATGAATAATCCTTCAGCACATCACACCTTTTTCTGCTTTATAGCCTTCCCTTCCTCTTTGTCTCTGTCATGAAAAATGTTCTGTTCCCTTCACTAATATTGACAATGAGGGTTGACCCTATTTGTCCATGTGTTTCTGCTTCATGAAATGCTTACCTTTTTCTCTTATTTTCAGAAGATTTGTATGTCATTAAAATTTAACATGTATCTCCTTTGCTTAATAAAGATCTTGGGTACACTGAACTTCTAAATCTGTGTGTAGTTTGATTTTGCTTGTACCCAAGACATAACTTTTCTTCTAAGATTAGATAATTTATCTCCCTTATGAGAGCAAAAAACATTGTATGATAGGGAGCAATCAAGTTGTTGATTTCTTGATAAAAGCACACCCTCAACTGTTGGCTCAATTTTCTTCTATAATTAAGTTTTAATATCCCCTAATATGCTGTTGAATGAGAGTGAGAATGGAGGAATCTGCCTTTTTTTTTTTTTCAGTGGGGGGATCTGTTCCTGCAGTCAAAGGGAAACTCAGCAAAACTATAGGGAGGACAATAAAAGGACAAAGTAAGTGGGTTTTAACAAGACTTTAGAATATCAGCACGTGGTCCTAGAGTGGTGTTGAAAATGTTACTCTAATCCTTTGTCCTTTCAAAAGATTCTTGCTATGATTGTAATTCTTGAGGTTAGTGTTTAAAAAAAGAGGTATGTGTGGGGAAGAGGGGGGAAAAGATGATTGAAACTGGCAGTTGTTCTAGGGCTTTTAATCTTTCCTTCACACCTTCACATGAAACTGTCGGGCTCTAGCTGCCTGTCCTAAGTGGCTGCTACGGCATCATTTCATGCCAAGAGAAAGAGAAAGTGGCACTAAGCCCAGGGAAACCCTGGGACACATGGTATATGCCATCACTTTTCAAGATGGAACCTGGTTCTCCAGTTGCAGCTCAGCTGTGGGCTCTGGAGGTGCTGCCCAGACCCGTCTCCTGTGTCAATGTCGGCTTTGGTGGTGGGGAGTGCTCCTGGGAAGGGGTTGCAGGCAGGCAACACACATGGAACCACAAGTCTGCAAGGGTCACATATGAACCAGTTTTGAAAATACATTTGCTATAAAACTGCCTACTGTAACTTTTGGCTCCAGCGCTTCTAAAAAACATATCTTGACTTCAGGGTTTATTTTATCAGTTATCCAGGACATGTTTAATTTGGAAACGACTTTTGTCCTGCAATAGCTATTGAAAACACAGAATATTAGAAACACTGAAATTCTTGAGACACTATCTCACCTATCCTTTTTAAAGTTAGTTCAATTATATCTAGGCTTGACAGTCTATGAGTTACCTTACCTAGGTGTTCTCCTTAAGAGAATTTCAGCAAGATTTAACTCTCATCAAAGTTAACTCTGAAGATTTAAAATCTTGAAACTGTTAAAAACACTGACCTTGAACTGTTTTCACCTATGCTAGGATTGCCTAAATTTTAACTGACACCTCCAGAAGAAAAATTACACTGGTTGTGTACACCACAGAGGTGTTTTATTGGTGATGTGAGGGGAAAAATTTATAAATATATGTACATCCAGTAATATTTGTCAGGGCTAAACTTACAGCTTAATCATCCATTGTGATTAAGTTTGAAATTATAGAACTCTGCCTGGAAGATTTGTTAGATTATTTTCTCTTGATATCAACCTGCTAATTTTGTGGAGATGTCAAAGCAGATGTTTGCCCTTTTCTTTAGACAAGGCATGGTATGTCTTAGCAGAATTATTGAATTCCACATTCAGGAAATTAACCAGTCATTCAGTCCTTTCTCTGAAGGAGAGCCTGATGTTGAGGGAACTGTTGTACCATTTGTTTTGTATGCTTTCATTTACAGAAGGATATCAACAGCTGGGGTAATGAAGCATGCAAAAAAAAGGAACAAAAAAGACCAAATTGCTGGCACTGCAATAGCTCTTTCAAAACAAGGGTTACAGGAAAAACAAAGACTAATATGGAATTGCTTTTCCTACTCTTTGGGACTTGTGAGCACATCCCTGAAATGCCAGGCCTGCCTCTGACATTTACTTTTGGCTAGTGCTAAGCTCTCCATAGAGGGGCAGCTCTGACCTGTGTTGTAAAGAGCTGAGCAACAAAATTGCATGGTTTTTCCACCCTTTCTCCTTCACATTGCCCAAAAGGATTCAGACACACGTACTGTTGGCTTTGCTGTTACAAAGTGATAAAGCCACATGGTGTATGTTTTTGTATGTGTGTGTATATATATATATATATAGTTTTCTTTTGGGTTAAATTGCTCTGTGATCATTCTGATTTCCCTTCTGTTTAGCAACAAGCATATCCTATCATGAAGCGAGTCAGACACCTAGTGTCTAGTTCAGATTCACTGAGTCTATAACTCACACGCTAAACATGCTCACAGTAGTTTCTTGGCACTGGCGAAAATCTAAAAGATTTTTACATATGAATTTTTAGAGGATTAAAACTGACTTCTAGTAATCTGGTAATAAACACAAATCTGAATCTTGCAAGAGTACGCTGATTTTCAATAAAAGTTACAAGACTGCTAGTGTTTTGAGTAATATTTTCTGTAACTGTCTGTAAGGAATAAGTATTGCATTACAAAGTGTGATGCCTTGCTTTTTAGAAGTAACTAATTGAAGGTTTGAGGATTTTGATGGATTTCTTGTTGCCTAGGGAGTACTCAGGAGGTTCTACTTCTACATGTCAAATTCATACCAGGTGGTCTTTCTAGAATTTTTTTCACTAATCTAGGCACCTGTATGTTTTTGCAAATACAGACTCTTGCATACATAAAATAAGAATTATAATGAGGAAGTGTCTTTCTATTATAAATGAAATTACAGAAATAATATTATTCCTGATAAGCTGCTTTGCTTGTGAGGAGGTCACGTACTGAATAAAAAGGCAATTCTTGTGTACAATCTCAAAAATTCCCAGGTGAAGTTCATATGTCATTGTATTATGATACTTTTTTTCATGGAAGAAAAAGGCTTTGGGTAAAAAATATCACTTCATCCTGTTTTACTGGAGCTTTTTTATATTAGCCGAGCTTCTAGTTTTTTGTGATGCATGTATAGGTATCCTAACAAAATGTCTCCTGCCCAGAAATGTTGAAATGATGAACTGGTAGAAAACTTGCAGTTCATGAAAACCCTATGGTTTATCCTTGGAGTTCTTGCCAGGTTTGTACATGTGAATAAATGTGAATCCAGATGATGGATTTGATCCTTCTATCTTGAAATTTCTATGAAAAGTGAACAAGTAGAATTTTCCATATTTAATCAAGCCTCAGTTTCATTGTCAGTGTGATTTGAAATATGTAGTCACCAGATTAGTCTTGGTGAACTTGCTGCTTATCTACATTTCAGTCTGTAAGTAACTGAAATTCTCTAGACTGACAAAATCACTACAGAGGCTGAATTGGATTCTAAGTCTGACACTGGTGTGGGTGACATCTGAACTATCACGGAGGTACCGTCAAACTCCAAAGCATTTCACGCTACACATCAGTATTTTTACTGGCATTTAAATTTCCAAATCTATATTTAAAATTTTTAAGCTTAATTTAATAATTATAATAATGCATTGAGTTTAAACTTGCTTTTATTAGAATCTATGTTGAAGCAGCTCAGTACTGGAAAAAAACACACTTGTGTAGGTCTCCAAGGACTGAGTCTGTCAGGTGTTGCAGAGGAAATTTGAGAAAAGTAACTAGGTTGCATTTTGATCTTGGATTTTGCCACTGGTTTCCTGGAGATTGATACCTTCACCTCTAAGGGTGATTACAGGTATATGGAAAAAGCTGTTGTAACATGCCATAAAGTTGAAAAAACATCTTGTTAGATGGTTAAGGAATGACTGGAGGAGGAACTGTCTTAATTGGGCAAGAGCTTTTGCCTTTAATACTGGTTTTCTAGACTTTACTTTAGGGTACAAATAACATTGTATTGGTGGAAACAGCACACTGCTTTAGCCATATCAAGATTTTGTTGTATGTTAGCAACTGCGAGTGGACTTTATGCCTAACAAATTAAAAGCCTTCCAGTGCATTAAGGAAACAGTCTCTTATCTGTGTAAGTATCTGATACCACAGAAAATTCATCTATATATACAAGAAGATTTGGTGATTAGGAGACTCCTTTCTCATGTTCTTAGTTCTGGAAAATATTTTTTTTTTCAGATGGCTTTGAAGAATAGTTATCAGACAAATATTGCTGGTGTAAAAGCGATTGTTCTGTGCCTACATTTAGCTTTCCAGTGTCAGTAGGTTTTGGATAGTGGTGCCCTCTTGCCCGTCTGAAAAAAAAAAATAAATTAATGGAATGTATTTCTTATGAATAAAATAATAATAATACTTTCTTTTGGTAGTTCTGTAACGTCAAGTACCTAATATTAAATCTCCCTGTTATTAACAAACTGCTAATCTATTTTGCTGGATGGATTCAGCACATTAAAAATAAAAATGAAATATAATTTGGAAAGTACAGATGTTGCTTGTGGGACAAAATAAATGGCAGTAGTAGACTCCTAAGTCAAAATAGACATTTTAGAGTCTCAGGAATATAAGCTGTATTTCTTTGCACTGTAATGACAGAGCATGTTATGGATTAATTTTGTGTGTGTACATATATATGTGTGCAAAATATCTATATAGAAAAGTTAGATAATGTATTCATACAACTAGGAAGTCTCAACATTAAAGACCTTTGGACTGCAGCTCATTAAATCTGCCTTTATTAATGGAATTTCCCAAATTATTTTCCTGTTTCACTTGTTAAAGTTTGGTGACAGAGTGTCCTGTCTGATTACTTAATTGTTTTGGGTT
This sequence comes from Rhinoptilus africanus, assembly GCA_013400135.1. Classification (NCBI taxonomy): domain Eukaryota; kingdom Metazoa; phylum Chordata; class Aves; order Charadriiformes; family Glareolidae; genus Rhinoptilus; species Rhinoptilus africanus. The sequence goes on from VXBO01009389.1 coordinate 246,311, forward strand.
TTTTTCTTCCCCAGAGAGAATGCTTGTCAATATGTCTTATTTTAGGATAGGAGTTTATTGAATCCTGCAAGTAATGTTAAAAAAGGGAACAATCTGCAGTAAATTCTAAAGGGAATTTAAAATTTTTATGGGACAGTTAATTCAAAATTAAAAATTGTTATTTTCTCCCAACAACACTAAATAAAAAAAAGAAGGGCATAAAGCTATATTTTCAAGATTGATTATTCAATATTGTTGGGAAAACTGCTTGCAAAACACACTCAAGTGAGTTAATTCATCAGCAGAATGTAGCCAAAATTGCCTCACTTTTCTACCAGCTCAAAAATGATAGAGATTATATAGTAAAATAATCAGATTCCAGTTGTGCCTGCATTGATTTAGCAGTCTGAGGTGTTTCAGGGTTGCTTACAGAATATATATAGCATTTCCTTCCCTACGTCTCTGTGTAATGCAGATAATTGCTTCTGTTGAAATCTAAATGGGTGACTCTTCAATTAATATAAAAGACAGCAACAAAAATTTTGCTAAAGTATAAACTTTTTTTGCTACTTAAAACCTATCTTGGTTTATTACAGCATAATGTCTTTATGGTCTCTCTTTTTCTATTAGGTAAGACAGGAATTGTGCCTTTCTTGCGTGTACATCAAATTCCTTCTGTGTACATTGAAGCTGTCTTCGGTACAGTTTTTTACTTCTTGCTTGCAGAATAATACTGCTGTTTTTCAAATCACAGATATTCAGATGTGCCTTAGGTTTTGTTCTAGAGACACGGTGTTTTGCTGTGGAGCAAAGACATCCTACATTTTTACATGGTAACCAATTATTTAAGTAGCCTTTTGAAGTTGACATATGCTAATTAGACTTGGAGAGTAAATAAAATCAATGTGATGGTTAGATTTCTTTGTGTGAAAGATGGAAATATGCTTTGACCTGTATGTTTCTGAAACTGTCACTGTTTTACTAAGGAAGAAAGGATAAACACTCTAATTACTATTGGAGCCCTACTGGTAGTTAGGTGTTCAGGAAAATCCTGATTTATATAGCCAATCAGTAATAGCTGGCTTTGTGTTAACTGCTAGGAAGAAACAACCCTGGAAAAACTCTTGCGTAACCTTTGCTACACATGAAATCTTGGCTATTGTGTGAGGAACCTATTCACACAAAGCTAACAGACTCCATAAACTCTGGTTAGGTTTACCCTGGGTTAAGTAGTTTCTTCAGTAACTATGTTGGCCAACTGTTTCTATGTCTCCCTTACCTATTTTCGTTAGCTTTCTGCCTCTCTTGATGCTCTTAGCAAGAGCTCTGGGAAGGAGGAAACTAGGCAAAGACATTTTGGGACAGTTTTTTGTCTCTCTTGTGCTGTGCCGGACCCAGAAATTCAATCTTGACCCTTGGGTGGTGGGTCATTATTGTCTGCGTGACTGAAACTGTTGATAAGGATGATAGATACCTAAACTGGGAACAAGATCCTGACCTTTTTTGTACTGCATCTATTTAGATTTTTTTGGTAGGAGTTCATAAGTTTTCTTCTTTCCTTTTCACAGTTCCAGGTTGTGTCAACAACCACGTCTAGCAATGAGGCAGAAATTCATAGAAATTATCAATAAACACATCTTAATGTTTCTCTCACATACCCTGTTTCTTCCTCCCTGAAAATATGCAGCTAGACCAAATTCTTACCTTCAAGCGCGCTGAAGGCTCTGCTCTTTTGCCTGTTGACCTTAATCATGGTTGTCCTCTTTGCTAAGGCCTTGCAAATTGCTGTTCGAGTAGAGCTTGTGGGCTGAAACTTGTAGTCAGTTATGATTAACAGTCATATGAGAGGTGAGAGATCCTACATTTATATTTACTTCCTCCCTGGTGCTGAACATGCTTTCAAATGAAGGTACTGTGCTTCTGAGCAGATGCACGCAACAAAATCTGTAGGCTCTTTCCCATATTCTTAATTGCTGGAGCATTTCCAGCTTGTAATGTAAGCAAAATAGTATTTGGATCACAGCAGAAGAGAATAAATATAATTTTGTGTTAGTTTCAGCCCTGTTTTGGGAAGGTGCTATCTCTTGCTCCCCTGTTGTTTTCAACATTTGTTTATCTGTAGTTCAAATGGGTATGACAAGAGAGGTTCAGATAGCACATCCATACCCCAACAAGACTATAATATGTTAGAGCAGTCACTGGGAATGGACACAACTCTGTCCAAACAGAGGAGGTCATTAATGTTGGGTCTTCCATTACATGGATTCCTAAACACTGGCGTGTTGGACAAAAGGAAAATTATATTGACACTTCTTACTCACAGTGTAAACAGTCACTTCTCCTTTGTCTTGGTTTGGGGGGAAGTGGAGCCAACTTTCTGTTCAGTGAGAGAGGCTCTTGCTTACACTTCTTGCTGTAGCCACCAGGGCCGGCTGACTCAGTTGTTTACCCTGCGGAAGGGTTACACCTGTGGACAGCTCAGGTGACCCAAACCAGCCAGTAGGGTATCCCATCCCATCCGCCATGCTCAGTATAAAACCTGAGGGATGAGTTTGAGTCCTCTCCAAGGACTTTTCCAAGGGCTCCTCTTCTTCCGTGGTTCTCTTTCTTCCGTGGTTCTCGACTGATGTCTGAGGAGGACCCCATTAGCTCATCTGCCTTTTGATGCCAGTCAGTATTTTCCAGTTCCCATTTGTCACTGAGTCCAGTCTGGAACTTCTCCAGTGCCTGCCGGTGACATCTCCCTGTGAGCTTGATACGGTTTTGTTTATATTTGTATATATTTTATCTATTTCATGATTTCCTTTTTTAAAAAAATTGTATTATTAATATTTCATTAAAGTAGTTTTGTTTTTTTCTAAACTCACAAACCTCTTGATCTCTCTTCTTTCTCTCCTTAGAGCAAGAGGTGGGGGAGAGCATCTGTTGTCTTGTCATTAGCCAACCTGTCCCAAACCATATCATCTTGTATTAAACAAAATCCCCTCAAAACCTTGCAAATGAGATTCTACTTTTTCATAAAAGTTGGAAAATTCAGTTTGATATGAAGCTCTCTTTTTTGCTTCTTTCTGAGAAAAGAGTATTTATAACTGGACTCTATGAATTAAATTTAAATTCATTTGGCATCATAAAAGCTGAATGACTTAGAATCTTTACATTTCTTATCTCTGGAAAAAAAAGTCAGTGATATAAATGCTACTTTCAGGTACATTTTGCAACATGGAAATATTGTCACTAAAGTGTCACAGCCATATTTTCAAATATGGCAGATATTTAGAAGCATGAAACAATTGAAATCCATTTAAAAAAGTATGTGTCTAACGATCAGATTTTTAAAAGTAATTATTGTTTGCACAGCAGCTTCATAATAGTAGTTAAGTAGTTTATTCAAATCTTGTTCAGGTATCTTGCCAAAAGTGATAGTCTTCAGTAAAGCAGGAAGGAAGAAGTAGAAAAACTCAAAACTGCTTGACAAATAAAAAGGTATTAAAATTGCAAAGTAGCTCAGGCTCCCAGTTTTGACATCTATTTGCAAGAGGAAAAAGGACATGGTAAGACAAGCAGAGGTGTCAAATGAAAGAGGGCTTCAGCTGCTCCCAGGCTGGCTCAGCTCTGCAAGGTGGAAGCAGATGCAGTGTTAGACCCTGCTCCTCAAGTTTGCTTTAGTGTGAGGGAAAGGTCTACAGGCATTTGCTGCCCCTCGGGTCTTCCACCAACCACTAACAAAAACCGTGTATTATCATTTATCACCACCAGGAAATTGCTTTCTACAGGGTTGGAAATTGAAAAGAAATCAAAAATAATAGAATTCTTTACAATACATTGTCATGGATGTATTAGGATGACCCTTACCCATCAAGCAGAGTGGATTTGGCATTTCAGGGTTTTTGGGTACATAGCATGTATAGAGAAGAGAACAGTTTGGGGATTGTCTAAATTGACAAAGAACAGCACTTTCTTTTGTCATATGCGTAAATGCATAAAGTCAAGGAGGAAAAAAGACCCTCTTGTACAAATGAACAAATAGTCACAGACTGCTAACGGCTTAATAAGCCTTTGACTTATTCAGAGTTACATGGGCAACTTAGCAGCAGCAGTAGTAATGAGATACTTAGTTTTTAAATTAAAACACATTGAGATTAATGTCATTGGAGAAACCGAAAACCTTCAGATAAGGATTTGTACAGGAGGTGAAATTGCTCACATACCCAGGAAAAGTTACAAGAACCCAGCTAAGGGATGGAATAAAGTTCTTAGGACACTGAATGCTGAAAGAATGATTCTTCCTCTGGGCATTTGTGAAGCTTTGTCATTAGAGGATTAAACTTCCGCTTTCTTTAGAAGTTTTGAGATATTGGACTTATTTAACAAACAACTCCATGTAAAATATCTCTTTTGCATATTTATAAATGGGGAAGTGCAATTTAAACTATGGATTTTTGTTGGGACACATGAATAGGACAGTCACCTCCTGTAAACTTTCCAACAAATTCAGCAGCCAGCACTTTCATTTGGGGTAAAGCTTCTTTCAGAAGACAAAATCAGATTACTTCAGCCAACAAATCAGACTTCAGATTTTTAAGAGGAACTAAAATAGAGGGCTATTCAAAAGAGGATGCAATGCAAGTCTGTTTTGCTGATATTTCTATTCCCTTTCTTGTTGTGAGCTGTGCTGGATTTGTCTTCCAAATGGTATAACATTTGTTTGTTTTCCCTGTTATATAACCATTTCCAAAGTTTTGTTAAGTGCTGTGACACTTTCACCAAGCTGCTTTTTTCCTGCCCCTGATGTGCGGTAATTGAAGTGAAATGAAAGAGAGACCACTGCCGCATGATTTCTGGCCTCCTTGAAAAGCTTCCCCTGCGATTGATTTTTCAAAACATTTCCAAGTTTTGCGCTTATTAGTATTAACCTCGTTATATCACTTGGGTTCCTTGCTGTGATTTTAAACCACCTAGAAATTACCTTTTACCAACTCCCTTAACTTAAGGAAGTGTCCCACTGGTACATTGAATTTTATTTTATTTTTTTTAAAGCTGGGCCCTGGTTAAGGATATCTTTCCTGTGCCAGGCACATGGGATCTCCACCTCCTCCCTGCCTGCATCGAGATTATTGAGGGTACCAGCAGCAGCTGGGTATAAACTTGGCTCACATTAGCAGGGGCTATCTCTGAGGATGCACTTCTGTCAAGCTGAGTTTAGGGATCTCAGGTTTGTCCGGTTGTTGCAGGATACAAGGGATTTTTTAGTAAAAGCTGCATGGTTGCATAGAGGTGTGTGAGGTGTGTGGTTTTTTTTTTTTTTCCTTGCATTATTTAATCCTCTTTTCCCACTGAGCAAAGAGAAGCTAAGAAAGTGATAGGGAGCTAATAGTGACAAATCACCACATCGCATTTTCTCTAGCTGAGGCTTGGCAAGTTTCCCACTAAAAAAAACCCCCTCGTGCGATAACTTTTCATAAATGGAAATTCATGCTTTTTCATTTTCATCTCTGCCGTTCTTTAGGGAAAATCAGAGCTGGCGGTGCCCTTACAGGCCTCCCAACCCGGGGTGCCTCTCCCGAGCATCCCTTGCCCGGCTCGGCTCCGGCCCTTTCCTGGCCCTGCAGTTTCCCACCGTGGCCAGCGGGTGACTCCCTTGGCACTGCTCAGCCCCCCCGCCTGCCTGCCGGGACACAGCCTGGAGAGAAACCCATCACTCTCTTCTCTTGAGTTCTCTTGAGTTTCACTTGCATGTAAAAAAATGAAATTTTTTTTTTAAAAAAAAAAGCTTAAAAGATTAAACAACTTTCGTTATATTCCTGGCACCGATTTCCCTAGACAGAAACGTTTTAGACTCAAGGCTCTAAGAAACGATTCGCTTACTTCCCTTGTTTTCAAGGAATGAGGTAGGAATTGCATTTTCAAGGAATGTTTTCAAGGAATGTGGGTCATTTGTCTTCCTCACACGTTCCCGACAAAACCCGGAGTGTTCAGAACTGCGGCACAAGTGCCTTCCAGCGCCCTGCTGCCCGGCTCACCGCTGGGCTGGCCCGCGGGATGCACTTGTTCCCATTGGTATTGCTTAGCCCCTCCCAGCTGGACCAGTGGGCAACAAAATGGGATTTAGACTCTTAAAACAAAGTTAGCAAGTCCACAACTTAGCAGACGTACATATGTATCCCCTTATCGTTGCTATTTTTGTAGCAGCTACACAGAAATACCATAATAATGTTGTCACTACAAGAAGAACAGAAGAACTTGTTAAAGAAGTAGGTTTTTGCCTTAGATAAAAGCTGCAATATCTAGCAAATGCTGCAGAGCTGGAAGAACAGCCTCATGGAAATACAGTTTCTCAGTCATTGACTTAAAAACATTCTGCACTATTACAATTTGAGGATATTTTTTTTTTGTAATAGGAAGTTATTTTTCTGCAGACTGCAAGTTTGGGGAAGCTGAACTTAAAGTGGCTGCTGCTTTTGTTGAGCTTTGTTTTTACACTGAGACTATCTTAAAATGTCAGCTGTGGTAATTGAACTGGATAAGCTTTCTTCAGATGCAATTGAGAGCAAAAAGGAGTCCAAGTCAGATTTTATGGAAGGCAAATTCAGTGAATCGTGTGCCGATTATCACAGTTTTCAACTTCACTGCTCGCATTCTGCGCCAGCTGGTAAGCATGCATTTCTATAAACTATTTCCTCAAATCTGTGTCTATTTACTCATGTAACATGTTGCAAGTAAACTGTAAGACCCAATAAGGAAAACACAGGATTCGATGCTGTCACATGCAAGCGATATATGAAGTTATGTTTACTTTACAGGGTAGAACATATGTCTGTTTAAAAAAAAATCCGGAACGCTCTAGCACATAGGGTACTGCTGGAAAAAAGAGCCCTGGAGATTGTTACCTTTGCATTGCCTGGAAGATGAGCTTTCTGTTGGAAATGACATAGTTTTTGTGTAAGTTAGAGCAGCCCCAGCAGCTGCTCCGGCATTAGACTTTGCAAGGTGTGTATACAAGCTGTGCTCTCTAGTGTTTAGCACTGTGTCTCCTCGTCTGCTGTCCTCTAGTATTTTCTATCACATCAGGGCTTGTACAGAGGGAACTGCATATGCTGTAAGGGGTTTTTTTTTAATGATCACTGTGGTTCATTATTGTTTTTATTTTGTGGCAGGTGTTACCTATAAATAGAATAGGTCCCCAAAAATGTCAATTAAATAAACATCATGAAACTTTAATTTATCTGAAAATCCATAGTCATGAAAAAATATAGAATGTAGCTGCCTTGGATTGTCTAATATAACCAAGAAGATACCTCTGCAGTTAATCAAGGGAATATCAGTTATGTCCTTAAAGCTTCCTAAAATATTGGATGGTCATTCATCTGGGGAAATACCTTTTAAGAATGACTACTCAAGTCCCTTGTCATCTACATATGTATCTTGACTCCACAACTCCCAAGGGATAATTTCATTTTGATTGTGTTTTCACTCACTTATTAGCCCTGGAACAAAGTACAGACAAGAAAAATGGAGAATATCTGAATGTAAGGGACAGTTTATCCTGTGACAGGGCAACCAACCTGCAGTAGAAGACTGAAACTTTCACTTGGCTGAAGTAGGTAAATATTAAGATGAGACTTTGATACTCTGTAACAAACTTTTGGGAACATTTTTTTGCTTATAAATTCAGTTCTTATACATTAAACTGGTCAAATGGTTGGGATGTCATGCTATCTATTCTGTTGCAAGAAAACAGATAACTTGCGCTTTCCCTAATAGAAATTTTCTATTTTTATTCCCTGTAAAGCCTTCATGAAATTTTGTTAAACAGAATCTTCTGAGTAGATGCACTTTTGAAAGTTTGTGTTGTATGTGAGCAGGTTTCTGCAAGGTCATGAATCAAGTGTCTGCTTGTTGCCCTGAGATCCTTTCACCTAACTTCCAAATTACCCCTCTTACCCTAAAGAAGTGCCACTGAAGAATTTATGCCTGTGCTAGCTGATATGCTTTGCTCTGTTCCCTAAATATCAAAGTAATCTGTAGCCTACCCAGTTGATCAAGAGTAAAACGAACTTTCAGCATGATCAGTGTGTCGTTTGTGTAACTATACCATTCACAGTTCTGCAGGAAAGAGGTATTAAAAATATCAAATCTCCTTGTTGGAATTCTTCCATTTGGAAAAAAAAATATCTTATTTTTTAAAAGAATTAAGTCTTGCAAATATTTGTTGCAAAGACTGATTACTATTCCTAATGCAGGAATTGTGCTAGCAAGAATCTTTGACAAATGTGTTGTCACAGCTTGAAGATTTTTGGTCTTTCTTTGTGTTTTTGCACCATGGGAAGAATCAAAAAAATGCTGACAATATTGTCTTAGTATTTTGGGGTTTTATGAATGGTGACTTAAAGCAAATGCAATCTCGCCTTTTGCCTTCTAAAATTTTCCTCGATATATTTATTTTATAAGTGTTTAAAGTAAGCAAGCCCTTTGTAGTTTCCCCTGTTGTGCTGGGTTGGCTGGAGTCTAAATGGAACAGTGTAAACAACTCTTATTTGCATTCCACATGTCATTTCCTAAAAGGAACTTCTACTTGCTCGGCCATGGCTATTGATAAAAATAAACAGCTTTTGTGTATACAAAATGATGGACCTTATTTCTTCATGAGTAGACCATTTCCCAACATTGATATTTCATAAGCAAAAGAAAAACTTTGAGCTATGGGAAGCAACTTGTTCTTAGAATTTCGGGTAGGGTTTTTTTCAGATAGAAATAATAGTATAAAAATGTTCAATGAAATCAACATCCTGTATCAGGGTGCTGCACTGAGGTTTGCTAGTGTTGGCTCCTCTGCCCCACAGGACTCCACTCCAATCGAATCTTACATTTAGGCTCAACACTTTTCTAGATTTTCAATGTCTTTTTAAAGAGGGTTAAAAGAACTTTTGTCTAAAATCACTCAAATCACCAAAAAATGGTAGTATAGGGTACATAAGCTATGAAAATATAAATACTTAGTGTGAACCTACAAAAAAGCAGTAAGAAAGTAGCAGATGTCCTTTTTCTTCTATTCAATCTGCTGTCCATGTATTCAGTTGGGTTATGAGAGATTTGATTTTTAAAAATTATTTTGCTGTGCTTGTACTATCATATTTTTTTATATAAAGCAGATAATTCAACATAGAGAGATTATCACTTAAGAAAAACTTTCTAGTTTTTTCTAGTACTGATGTGTTAATTTTAAACATAACACCTAACAGCATAAATACAGAAAAATGAATACTCTGACAAAGTAAAGTGGTATCCTGAAATTCAGTCTGATGTTCTTGGAATGGAAAATGGAAATGTTATTAGAAGATCTGATATCTATTCAAAGTCCCTGGGACAGGAAAATATTAACGTTTTTTGTACCTGCTTTAACCAAACACATTGCAATGGGATATAAATGTTAAATTACTTTCCTACATCTTTCTTGTTAAATAAGAAATAATGTTATAAATATGCTTAACTTTCTGCATATCACTCCATTTTCAATTCTGACGCAAGTACCAATCCTGTGGCATGTTTATTTGGGATCTGCAGATGCGTTAGAATATATTGCAGAGAGTAATAATGCTAGAATAAGAACAAAAGTATTGTTAAATTAACATTCTGTGTATAGAATACAGACTTTTTCCATGCAGAGCATTATTGAAGTCTTTGGGAGTTTACCACTTGCTGTGTAATACTGGGACATGGTTTCAAACGCTGGAATTCTGAATGCATGACCAAGCTCGGCTGGTGAATGCCCCACCAGCAGATTGATGACAGTGTTGGTTTCCACAGTGTTTGGGTTACCTGGGGTCTGGGTAAAAGTTTGAATGGAGCAGTGATATTTGAAGGCAGAGTGGATAACACGGGGTTAAGGGGGTTTTATTGATGCCAAGCTATCTTTAGGAAAATAAAGCTTATTTTGATTTATATGCTATATATCCTGCAAAGAATTTTTAATACAATATGATAACATGAATGCCAGTGTCACAGCTGAGCATTTGCCACTGGACAACAGAAGGCTATTTGTGATATAGAAAGACAGGACCAAATCTCTGTATTTGCCAGGGTAGAATTTCTTCCAGGTCCTGGCGTATTTGCTGTTCAGACTTCTCACAGGAAGCAAGGCTAATCTGAATATTCCAGTTTGTAAATATTTGTGCATATTTAAACCTTATTATCCCTGATAGATGCTTTTTTCTGATTAATTTCTTATTAGCCTAGAAACCACTGAAAACAATCAACCTGCAATAACGGCCTTTATCTCCCAATCTTTGTTTTACAACTATAAGGCAAATAAAACTCAAAACATTTCTCTACGTAAGTTCTCTAATATAATCCCAGAGATGTTTTTGTCCAAATAACTATTGATCTAGAGTAAAGAAACATTTTCAAAATATATGTATTTAAAAAAAGAAAAGCATGAACCATTAGTAAGGTCTTAGTAGCATAAGTGGTAGTGGTGGGGTCAGAGCACTCAAACTCTCCTGAAATGAGACATGCACTAAATCCCATAGTTTTGACTCTGACCTTTGGTAGAATGGTACAAGGCTAGATAAACATTTTTTCTGCCTTTTTTGTGGTTCTTGTACTGATAAATTTTTAGGGGAAGGGATATGAAATTTATTTTCGAGATAATGGTTGCTATGTTTCAGAAGTTATTTTTACTGTTGGTCTATTTATGTATTTGAAATCACCCATATGCTGTATGAAGCTATAAAAGGAACAAAGCAAAGTACTAAACTTGTAGGAACTAAAAAGGGTTAAAAAATTAAGGACACGTTCCTGCAAAATGCTTTAATTCACATGGCACAAGCAACACAACTAGGCTAACAGCGTGCCCAGGGAGAGGAAAATGGGAGTTATTGGGTAAAGATGATGTGACTGAGTAAATACTTTCAAGGGTTTACCGTTTTGTGTTCAAGACCATCAATGTAGTAGGTGTATAGAGAGAAGGGTAACAATTGTATTTTTCTGTTTTATTAGAGCTTGAGGGGTAGAAGAGCCTTCGGGAGTTAGAAGAGCAGTGCAGGTGCTTTGAGTTTCACCAACATAAAATAAAGTCCCTTCATAGACATCAGACTGTGTGGGGGCTTAGAAGACAGGATGACCAAAGCTTTTCCTCTTTTTGCCACCAGAAAACAAAGATGATGAAAAGCACAACAGTTTAGGAAATTTCTCTACAGGCATCTGCCCCTCTTTTCCTTTCCAAGATGGTTAGAAGAGAGGCAGCAGCAGACGGAGCTCTGGGTGCTTGCTGTCACCCCCCTCACCAACCTGTCTAGACATTTTGGTTCATCAAAACTTTTCACAATGCACATATCACAGCTTTATGGGAATGTCGCATCGCAGAGGAATCAAATGATGTACTTTGTGATATCAGACAAAACTAGAATGCAAAGTGGTGTAGCATTGTCTTCAAAAAAGAGCATTTCTATTATGGAAGTATTTCTAAATGGAAATATTTTACAGGAGTTTTACTGGGAAGAAAATCCCAAATAATCTACAGACAGCTTTTACTTGAATTTTTTTTTTTATTGCAAAGCCCTATATGAACATCGCTTAACTGAATATATCTCTATCATTTCTGAGATATCAAAATACTTCTGCTTACTGAGAATCTGCTAAACCAGTTCTTCTCATTTAAAAGCTTTAGAAGGTAGTTTAGTTGCTGACTGGAATTTTCTCTTCCTGTAAATTTTGAAGTGCTTCAATCATGGTTGCATCACAATTCCCAGGGAACTGAACAAATAAGTTGTAGCTTTGTGCATAAATCTGTACCACACCACTGATTTCCCCTAATTGCTCACACTAGGATTATATAGTAAAAACAAGAAGGAGCTGACACAATAAACAGGAAATTTTCTAATAGTTACAATCCAACTGAAGCCCCTGTCTGCAGTGCATTGCAGAATCAGGACTTGAAATGCCTACACTAACCTAATTTTTGAAACTATAGGTTTACTTGAAGCGTACAAATCTAACAAAGTAGTCTTTCCACAAAGTTTAGGTGCTGTTTTTCTACTTGTCTCTTCCATTTTCTCTTATAAAACAGAAAGGTCAAGAAGTGCATTTTTTCCATCATTTCAAGAAGCAATTGAGAGACTCCTGTCAGGAAGATCAATATTCAGAAATAATCCTTCTGCTAGTTATGCCATGTCAAGCCAACACTTAGCTGAAAGCCATCAAGAAATGTAATTAATTCAGCAGTAGAGCAGAAATATAAATTGTTAGCAGTCTCCTAACCTCAATGCAGCAGAATGTATTTCATTATTTCTGAAAGATAACATTATTTTTAAGTCTACCTTGTATGCAGACTTTGCTATGTCCAAATCACCATTAGCAAAGTGCTGCTAATTTTGAAAATGAAGTGGGCTTCTTGTGTGATGGTTGCAAGTGGAGGGAAAGGAGGGAGAAAGAGTATTTGTTCATACATGCTTGGAGGCTGGGACTCAAAGTTATGTAGTATGTCTTCAGCCAAGCTGAGACTTTAGTACAAGTGAGAGTGAGTCTTTTTGCTATTCAGACTAAAGATGTACTACGAGCTACAACTGGAAGATCTTTCTCTCTCTGGTGCTACCTTCTGTAGCAAAAAATTGATGAATAATATACAAAATCAGCCTGTAGATAATGAATGATTCAGAGATTGCAGGGAGGCCAGATGTACTGAGGCCTTCACCCCTGCCCCTGGGGGTCATGACTTCTATCCTCACATGGCTACAATAAATGGAAACTAAGCTGGATATAGAAATCTAATTTTTCCCAGAGGCATCATTTCTCTTCTGTGCTCTTCCTTCCCCTAATGAGCTATTTACTTTGAATTCGAGAGTGGGGTAGGTCAACTAACTCCGAGTAAAGACACTCTAATGATTTATAATCATGGATTTTATTTCCCAAATTCCCTTAGTAGCAGTAGGTGAAGTATGTCTACATGAAGATTATGCCGCCCTCGCAGATATTGCTAAAACTTTCCCTAGTTTGAAAAGTGAAGTCAATACTTGCAAAACACAACAGTGCAGACCTGGTAACAAAGGTTAAAAAATGAGAGTGAGAGTCAGGTTTGAACAGCTTTCCTCTAACGCAGTATATCTTACACCTGCAAAGCCAGAATACAGCACTGAAACACTTATAGTTTAGTTGTGAGAAGTGAGTCTGTGTGCTTAAGTCTTTTCTCCTTGAATAATGAGCGTAAATCGACAAGCAAGTCTCCAGTATGATATAGGATGCCAGATGACTATGTGTGGGTTGGGAGGTCACCGAGGTATTTATGGTTTCTTAATCATTTAAGTCTGGGGTTATGTTTCTATGTGCTGTTATAACAACATGCTTTAAAAGAACACGTCTGAAGGTCATGAGTGTTATAAGTAGAGCAGACTGATGGCCACGCATCGATAACTTTGATGGTTAGTAAAGGATGCTCCTCTGGTGATGCAGAATACATTTGTATTCCACGTTTGAACACAGACTTTACTATAAGATCTGATAGCTGTGTCTAGACAGTACGCAATGAGGAAACAAATGATGTCATTTAGTACACAGTCTATAAGCTATGGCTTACAATTAGTTTCTTTTTTTTGTATTAATAAAACAAACTATATTTGGTTTTCTGTTACATCATCATAAACCTATAGAAACTCCAGCAGATTTTCAAGACTTTTGTGATATTTATATCAGTATTGTGATATGAGCAAAGTGAATCTTATAAAAAAAAAAAAGCAAAACTTCCTGAAAACACAAGTAAAGTAATATTTAGCAGGGACATCATGGGAGAGAGAATTATACGGAGTTATCTGTGCAGGCAGCTGAATGATATAAATAGAAAGAGTTTTGAGTGGTGCTGGAAAAGACAAGTGTGTTTTTCCAAAAGCACATGGTGAGAAAGAATTTGGCTGCCTATTAGTCTCAATCCTAAAATGTGCTGGTAAAATAATAAAGTGAGATGGTATCTTTGGGAATCGTGTATTTATATACGCAAAAGTATTAGTAATTATTTAGATCTTTATCATATTTGGCTGCTGCCTTTATGGAGGCATGGGGAAGTCACTTATATCCGAATGCATCAGTCTCTTGAGCCAGTACAACCTCTCTGGCTGCACACTTTTTGTAAAGAGAATTAGCCTCAGGTTTCTGTTTTCTTTTCTGTTCTGTTTTTTGATTGAACATTTCTAAAATATATGTGTGCTTTTCTGTATCCGTATGAAATAGATAACACTTCAAAACAGCATCCTAAATCCTCCAAGTAAGCAATAACCTTCCTAATTTTGCTGCTATACTTCTGTTTTGCTCTGTAATGCAGTGTGCTTTATGAAAATTCATATTGTAGTCAGCTACTAATGCTAATTATTTCAGAATTTTGCTAACAAGAAAGGTAGTAAAATATGTTCAGTGAATTTCATTTGAAGGAACAGAATGATGTGGGTTGAAGATGAACTCTATCAGTCTTACCTGGATCCTACAGAGCAAGCTAATTCCTACAGTGCCTTTTTCTTGCATATTTTGAAGCAAAGAATTTTCTTGTGCTTCCTTTTAGAAAGGAAATTCTCTCTTACTCCCATTTATCTGTAAGGTTTTCTTCTAGTTGTTGCTTTAAATACTCTTTTCCTTAATTTTCTTTGTTTTATCCTGTTCTTTTCCTTCTGTGATAAGGAATAACAGGCCAATCATACTGTGCATCGCACTGGGCCTGTGAATGAGAGGTTAAAACTGATTTTGGCTTTCCCTACCTAGGCATTGAGAAAAAGGACTAAATACCATAATTCCATGAAGTCACAAAAATAACTTCAGTCAGTCCACACTGTAAGCTTTCTCTTATGTCATCTTGGTGTATCTTTGCCTTTATATTTCAAACATTTTGATTTTGACACTCCAAAGCTGCTCCCACATCTCTTTCCATTCCAAACGTTTCAATTCTGCAAGAAAAGATTGAAAAATATTCAAAGAAAACACCTTTGTAGGGGTATTCGTTTACTCAACCTTTCATTCACCTTAGAAACATTCTGCTGAACCTGAACAAGGAAACTTAATGATTTATTTAAGTGAACTACAATCAAAATCTCATGTTGCTATGTCATAGATTTATGCTCCAGATTTCTGCTGTCTTTGTCTATTTTGCCAAAGGATGAGACGTACAAGGTCTGCACGCTTTCTCTTCCAGCATCCTCACTAAGGCAAGCTCTGTTAGTGCAGCTTTAAAAAGGCAAAAATTAATGAATAGAGGATCTTGCCCTGTGGGTCTTGCCAAGCCAAAGCGGCTTTCTTTACTCGATGGCACTTTGACAGACTAAAGACTGGATTATGGCCAGTCTTTTGGAAAGGCAATTTCTGATGTACATCAATCAAGAGTATAACTATCTTCATCTGTGGGTTTTCTAAAATGATGGTCTTGAAAAATGTGTGGACTCTGGACACTCTCTGAGAAAACAAAGGACTGTGGAAAGAGAAGCCTGGTTTTGCTTTGACGTGTAAGTTGGCCACTCATTATGGCTCTGTGGAACGTCTGGTATGAGGTGCTGATTGTTTATCCTCACTTCTATTGACTAAACTTAATGTTATTTTAGAAGTAAAATAGTAGTAAAAATAGCAAGTGTATTCTGGGTAGCACTGATATATTTTCTTTCTCGTCAAAAAAAAAAGACAAAAGATTGAGTCATTCAGGATTTTGGAACTCTGTGTTTCTGTATATTTATGTGCCCTTTTAAATTTTGTTTATAACAACCCAAGGAGAACATAAATCTTCACAATTCAAGGATGGCCAAAACGAAGTTGAACGAAGTTAATTCCGAATGTTGACATCTTATTCTTCTTGAGAGTGACTTGGCCTTGTTCTTTGACTAATTTAACCAAATGATGTAACAAATGAGGGGTTTTTTATATCTTTTTTTTCTTTCATCTCTGGAAAAATGTGGTTTTGTACACGCTTTTCACACAGGATATGCTACTGCCTTGTTCACTTACCTCAGGAAGGAAATAGCGAGGGTCATTCAAAGAAGTACAAATAGATGTCCCATTTATAGACATTTTGCCACCTTCAAAATTCACAAAGTTTAATACAACGCATTTTTGCCATGCTCTACTCTTTCTCTTAATAGTAAGGACTTATATGTGACAAGTATTACTCTTATTTGTAGAAAACCTTTTTTCGTAATGTTATAATTTCAATCACTGTATGGTTTCTTTCTGATCTTTGCTTTGCAGGGAAAGCAAAGCATAGAAGATTTGGGAACTCTGGGAGGGAACTGTTACACTTTTCTGTCCTTTATAAGACGTATAGGAATTCCCATACTGACTCAGGTCAAAATCTACCTTGTTTGGTATCCTGTTTCTGGCAGCAATCAGTATCTGCTGTTTCAGAGGAAAGGAGAACAGGAAAGCATCTTGTTGGCCATGTTTCCAGTACCTCCTCAAGGATATCCTGCCACTTGATGCGACTAAGCAGCATTGAAGTCCTGCAGGAGGTATGGCATTCAGCTTGAGAAAAACTGATCTTCAGTTTCACAAATGCAGAGTTCAGTCACTTGAGACAGAATTTCTTGGTTTTAGTTAGCTCAAAAATGGGGTAAAGTGTGCTTAAATGAGTCTGAAAAGAAAAAAAAAAAAAAAACAACTCCTAGAGCTGGTCACCTTGTCATTTTCACTGAAAACCCTCATAACTAACACAGGGAATTTGACTCGTAATCTTGCGTTCACGTTTTGGCAACAATGTTGATTCCTTTCATTCTATGTAGCTCATACTTTTCAGTTTCATAAAGTCTGTTACTTTCATTCTTCTTCATGACCAGAACATATTCTCCTCTCCCTTTTGATTTACTCAATTTAGAGTACTTGAAACAGTCTTTCTCTCTGCTCAAATTCCTAACTTTTTCCCTGACCTTTGCACAAAAGTAAGTTTTCTCATCTGTCCATCAACATTTTGTCTTTAGTTTCCATCTCACTTGTGACTTTTCACTTCACATTGCATGCCTATTTTTTATTTTTAGGATCTGTTTTCTCACTCATTCCTTTACACTTCTCACTTTTGGAGTGACAACTTTTTCCGAGTATATCACACACTTTAAACATCCGTCTTCAGTTTCTCTCTTAAAACCAATTGTTTGACTTTCAGGTACTTTCAGTACCTGAACTTTTCTCAGCTCACTCTTTTAATACTCTGGCTTATCTCTCATTAATCAGATACTTTATGACTTTCTTTGCTTGTGCCAATGGGATGATCCCTCTGATGTTAATTTCTTCCATTTCTTTAATGCTTTCCTTTTCTATCTTAATTTTTTTTTTAAAAAAAAAAAGAAGAACAAACTGTTATTCTCTCCTTTTTTAAAAAGTCTGCAAAATTGTATTTTAAATATAAGGTTTCTGTGAAGAAAACTAAAATAAGGAGGGGAGTTTGAAGTTGATACTTCTAGGCGTTTTTTTAGGAGTGCAATTGACAAAACTATACAAGATATGATATATGCCACTTATGTATATTTGAATGTCTCTGGTAATAAGGAATTTTCTCTGTTGTTATTTAGGCAATTTTTTGGAAAATGAGATGTGAAGGACTTGAGAACCCTCAATTAAAAAGAATCAAATGCTAAATATCCTTTTCATTTTGTACAGTTGTGGGTCCACTTAGCATTTCTGGAAAAACAGGTCCTGACTGATGCGCCTAAAGACCACAAAGGAGCTGGTGAGCCATAAACTCTATAGAGCTGCTTTGTGCTTTTTTTTAAAAAAATAGATGGTGAATTGTCCCAGTTATACTATTAATTTGGCATGCCTTATAAATCTTACTGGATGTAGTTCAGCAAGAATAAAATATAACACTTTCTGCTTCTAGACAGGAAAGATATTTTGAAGGTATTGGTAATCGCTTTTCATAAAATGGCAAAAATATACACCGAATCAGGATATGCTCTGTTAAATCCAAAGGGAAGGCTGGTACTGGAGTTTGGGTGCCATTTTGATTTCCAAATGATAAGCCTGTTATCCTTTCTCTCTCTAATTTTAAAAGTAGGCAGAAAGGGCAAGGTTTTCTGCTGCTGTGAAGATGAGGACAGTTGTTCATTCACAGAATTACACCTGTTTGCTTCAGCTGGGGGATTTACCTCAAACTCATAATGCAAGCATACGTAATTTTTAATCCTGTGGAATATCACCACAGGGAAGTTCAGCTGTGAGCATAATTCGTGTCTGAATCATATAGTGAAACTTCTGTGAGAAGTCATTTGGAGGAAGTGAGGATGTGTACAAAGACAATTTCACTGTTTCTCCTTCATCAGAGAAAGCTTTTGGTGCAATAAAGTGGTCATTTACTCATATGCTATACTTCAAGCATTACTCTTTCTCTTAAAAAGAAACATAAAGCAACTTTAGCTATTGTGAAGGAAGAGTTGAAGTGAGCTTCAAAGAAAGACTTTACTTTATGGGTCTCTTTTTTACAGAACTGCAAATGGATTTGTTTGGAGTAATGCTTGCAGATAGCTCTGCAGAAACGAATTTGTAGCTAACAGCTCAAAGTGAAAAAACGGTTTAGTTGTTTCGCCTGAAAAAAATTAGGGAGAGAACCAAGGAATCTCTTGGATGTGCCGAGCTTGTGGCAATGTGCTTTTTGAAGCATTTTATGTGGTGATTTTAGATCTTGTTAAAACCTGGAACAACTCACAGCACATATATACATATGCCGACTTGCTCGAGAACAGATTGGGAAGGCGACCACTTGGCGCTGTCAGCGCTCCTTTGTTCGCTGCTGCAGGCGCCATGTGCGAGTGAGACAAAGGTGTGGGTGTGATCCAGGCTTTGGATTTGTAATGGCAAGAAAGACATAATCATACGCCCCAATGTTCCCTCTTGGATTTTGAGAAGATATTTAAAAATCAGGGATATAAAAACCCAGATGAATGCTACAAATATGAAGCTAACGCACATTCCAAGCTGGCTTGTTAGCTTTGTTCAAACTGTTCTCCAAAGATAGTTCTGATGATAATGCCACAAGTTTAATGTTGCCATGGGACATTTTCTCTCTGCCGCCGCACAGGGCAGCAGGGCAAGAGTTTTTTCTTATTTATCTTTTTTCCTAAAGTAGGAGAAAAGCCCTAAATATGCTGTTCAAACACATGAAAGAATACACAATCTCGTTAGTTAATTGGCAAGGCTTATGTAGGCTTGTTCTGCAGCACCCACTTTTATTATTAAAGTGCTGGGATTTTTTATAGCAAGTCAGAGCAGCTACTTGCTGTCAGACTACCTCCATGGAGCCCTGACCAGAAGGTTCCTTTCATCACAGGTACAATTTATATTAGGAAAGATGATCCCAATAATATTTAAAAACTTGAAATAACTGTTATGAACCTGATAGGAGGTTGCAAAGTTTTCAAGAACTTTCCAAGCAATAGTATATTTTCCCTACAAAGCAACTACCAAGAAGCCAACTCCTTTCCTCTATTTTCTAACAAAGATCCCGGTGTCCAAATTAATCTCCAAGTGTGCTTTTCTTCCTCGTGCTGAAGATGATGATTAAATGTGAACAAAAGCTGCTGTGCAGAGCTCTCAAGAAATGCAAACAGGTTTTGGAAGAACTGTTTGTAATAAATCAAGGTTTTGAGTGTTCAGAGTCATGCTGATAATTTTGTTCCCAAAAATTCTTGACATTACAATATGAATGTCAGCCTTGGGTAGCTGCAGCACAACATGAGGATGTAATGCAAGTTGACTTGACTTGAATATCAGCTAATCATCCAGTAGATAGTAGCAGCACACATCAGTATACTACAAAAGCACTTCACCTTTAAGTTGAAGTTCCTTTGTTGATAATTCCTTCCTGAAACTTTAATTCTGACAAAAAATGACAGTCAAAATTTATGTGGAGTCACACAATAAGTAACTATAAGAACTTAATCTTTAAATATGGGCAGTTGCACAAGATGTCAAAAAGATTAAATGATCAAAAAGTTCTGAAGGTGAATTTTAACTTGGCCATGTTTTTGCAGTATATGCTTAGTCTAAAATCTGACATCAGTGTTTCAACATGCATAGCTAAAACTAAACATCACAGGGTGTAGCGGGAAGAATTGCAAGCTTAGTCATCTCAAGAAGTCTGGACACTTTTTTTTTTTGCAAGGGTTTTGTTGTATGTAAACAGTGAAAATTACATTCTTTAATGATAGTATATTGACATTTCCTAATTAAAGTGTTTTAAGGTTTTTCTTAACAGAATTATAAAAAACCCCTATATTAGAAAACCAGTCGTTAGTAGGTTTTCAGGGATGAGAACTAATTAACAATTACCACTAACAAGGACTTTCACCAGCAGTGTGTTAACTGAAGTGTTGCGGTTCTTGACAATTTTTTTTCATCAAAAATGCCTTCGCAATTCTAGCCTAGAAAAAGGATGAGGATGTGCAAAAAACCTTTTAAGACAATAGCATTTTTAGATTACTTTACCAGTCTTTTGCAGGCTGAACATACAGCTGTAATTCTTACTTAAATAAGAAACCTTGATATAAATCACTTCTGTGTTGTACATGTTGGATTTTAGAACTTAGCTTAAATTTTATCAGATTCGGTGACACTTTTACAGCAAGTAATGCGGGCTTTGGATTTCTTTTGGTCTTTGCATCTGTGTTAATGAGGAGTGTCTCCTACTCTGTACAACTGCTTGAAAGGACATTGTAGAGAGGTTGGTGTCGGTCTCTTCTCACAGGTAATTAGTGATAGAACGAGAGGGAATGGCTTCAAGCTGCAACAGGGTAAGTTTAGACTGGACATTAGGAAAAAAAGAGTGGTCAGAGGCTGGAATAGGCTGCCCAGGGAGGTGGTGGAGTCACCATCCCTGAAGCTGTTTGAAAGGCTTTTAGATGTGGTGTTGGGGGATATGGCGTGGGGGAGAACTTTGCAGAGTGGGGTTGATGGTTGGACTTGATGATCCCAAGGGTCTTTTCCAACCTGAATGATTCTATGATTCTATCACAGTATCAGAATGCTGAATATACAGGAACTCCGTGGTAATGCTGCAGTGTATGTTAGCAAATCTTTGGGGAAAAAAACCCCACTAGAAATTCAATAGTATAGCAAAACAAAAATCTTTCTGCTCCACAGAATTCCCTTAGATGGCATTTACTGCAGAAACTGGACACTGCATACGAAAAACAGAATTAGTGCCTAAGATGTGACATGATATTTCTTCATCTGTACTGCTTCTGGACTGTTTGATACATATCTTTAGCTTAGGCACAAGTTAGTCCTTATAAGGAAAATCTTCACACTTCACAGTTGATGCAAGACTATCAGCTAATTAAAGGTTAAAAGGTAATCTTTTAACCGCATTCATTTGTGAAAGCTATTTTTCATAGTATCTGGTTTGACATGTAGCAGAGTTATGTCCCTGATATATGTTAAAAACTACTAGAAGGTTATGCCCTTCTGTAACTAACTTTGCTTTTGAAGAATGCTGGAGAACCAGGTGTAAAATGTAAAAGCTGACAACATGGTCTGGAGTTGGCTTAGCTAAAAAATAGGTGAAAGGGGGAGGATTTACTACTTCTGCAACCATATCCTGAAATGATTAGGGCTCTGGGTGAGCACAGCTCTCCTTTTACACAGTGCTCTGAGTCAAGGCTGCTGTGATAGTACTATTATTCCTCTATTCTCACATTACCTAGAAACCGTTAGTAGATTTGACCACAGATTTTTTTCATGATAATGAATTAAATTTGACCCAGCATTCAAATAGGAGAGCTGCCACAGAAGCTGGGAGGCTTTGTGCTGACTTAGGCTAGGAAAAAACTGCACCTTAAGTTTTGACTTCCTTGTTTACTGTTCAACCTTTGTATTTTGGCATCTTTCATTCTGTTTCTAGGCTACTGATAAGCTCTACTTTTGTTACTATTTTCACATATGTAACAGGAAGAACATGATTGTGGAGAGACTGCATTCAATTTCCAGTCCTCTGTCAACGCTTGAAGTGCCTGAATTCCTTTTATTTCATGTTGATGTCTTCAAGGTTTGTTTCTTGTACCCGTGGGCACCGATGTATCACAAGTTGGTTTCTCATTGCATGTCTTTCGTATGATTTTACTTCCTAAAATCAGACAGGCAGAGCAATTGGTAGTGTTTGGGCTGGCGTACAAAACAAGTATTGATTGCAGAATTTCTACTAATCAAATTATCAGAAGTGACAGCTACTGAGACTGGGGCTCCCAGTATTTTCTTAACATGGAAATAGAGGTCTTACAGTTGCACTATAAATGAAATTATAGAGCTGGTGTCTGTATTTTTTAAAAATAAGACATGGCTCAAAAGTTAACCTTTTTCCTTCCTCCTCCCCCCCATTTCTTTTCTTTTTTCTTATCAAACTGTGGCAAATTTACTCAGGCAGAGTGCAGAATTTTCCCCTGGTTGAATTTAGTAGCTTAATGTGGACTTTTTAGAACAAAAGCCAGAGAGTGGTGAGAAAGCTACTGGCTATTGATGGTGAGGAAGCACATCTTCTATGATGAAAACATGAATCCGCAGACTCCATAAAGAAATAAGCCTGTGATGTGTGCGTCACTGACTGACAGACTCTGGAATAGATCATTAAAAATAAAACAGCATTATGTCACTTAGTTAATGAAATGTATTGTCATAAATGCTTTTTATTTTTTAGATCCTGGAAGCCCTCTTTGATTTACTTCACCAGAAATGACCGTGCTAATATGGTGGTTCTGAGACATTCAGCCTGTTTTTATCATGTAATCTTTCCGCAGAGCATAAAAATGATCAGCATAGGCACAGCTTCATCGCTAATTTCTTTTCATCTTGTGTATGCCTCCATCAATAACCTTTCTGACTCCCTTTCTACTTAATTAACATGATGGAAGATTTGTACCTTGAAATATGACAATACAGATCAGTAAGTACTGGGTAAAACGTGCTTTGCCTGTTTTTATTTCTGTGTTTGCAGTATCATTGATTCATTTCTTTATATGAAAAGAGTGTTGTTACAAGAAACAAAAGCTCGGCCTTTGTTTCCTTGAAATCTTGGAACAGAGAGTTTCATACTCAGCTTATCTGCAGTACAAACACAGCATTTTCCAGAAGCCAAGTTTGGACTAGCTAGCTATGCAATGTCCAGGCCAAGCAGAGTCCAAGAGGGAGAAATGAATCCTCACTCAGAGAGACTATAGATTTTTGTATTAAGTAGTGCATTAGTGGTTCCTGCTGTTCAGTGGCTTCTTGAACTGGATGATCTTTAAGGTCCCTTCCAACCCGAACCATTCTATGATTCTCTAAAGACCTTTGGTTTTTCTTACATTTCTCCAAGGGTAAAGGGCTACTTCTAGTTTGAGTGGGTTTTGTTTTTTTTTTTTTCCCCCCTGCCTTAAACTTAGCTTAGAGGAAATCTGAGGAAGCTGCCTCCACCAAATGGTTGCAGTAACGTAAAGCTTTTTTTTTTTTTAACGTTTTTTTCCTTTTAATATTATTCTCACCCTCATTGTTTATATTCCAATTTCTGTGTTGTGATTCTCACCCTCTTTAGAGAGTATTTGAAAAAGAGAAATGATGTAATTGATAGTGCAACACACCCTCTTTAACATGAAGAATGAAAAGAAACACATCCTTCCAAGGGTAAATTTATTTTCTAGCAAAAAATCTTTTTGGATTAATGTTAAATTTCTGCTGCATTTGCATGTAATCTTTGAAGCATTGACAATAAGAGACAAGTTCTCTAATGTATACAAATATGGTTTGGTTACTACTTTGCTTGGAGCTTATTTCATCTCCATGAACCACAACAGTCATCCATCAGGCTGATTTTAATTTTTGGCCTAGATTATAATGGCTTGAAATGTATAAATGATTGAAAGTGTAACTGACCTGCTGTTTTGACAGGTAAGACACACCTTGTCCAATGTGCCTTTTCTCTGTCCCACATTGCTTTTCTGTGTTCTTCCTCCACAATCAGTGGGGGTGTTCTGCAGCCAGAGAAAAATTATATAATTAGAGCTTTCAGGAATGGATATTTTACAGGATCATACCAAGACTGTGATTGGTCATGCTTGAGAAGCATGCAGGTGCTCATAGTGGAGAGGCATCTCCAGAACAGTGCTAAAGAACCAACCTAGGAGTATGCTAGTGGCATGGTACCATTGAAATTCATGGTTAGTGATCTCTGACCCATGTTATTTTCTGAATCATGCAAAGAATTTGCTTGGGAATACCGTGTCGGCCATTTAGCGTGCCAGAGACTGTTCAGACTGTTCTAATAACTTACTATTTCCCATATTGCTAACAACATCATAGCAAAGACCACCACATGCTTGTGCCCGCAATTGTTTGATTTTCTGGTAGAGATGTGGCCTCAGAACCTTGGCATGACAGGCTATGCAGAAAGTATCCTTGTTCAGCCAAAATTACATTGACAACTATTCTTTCTTGTTGATGTCCAAGTCTTGAAAGTGTAAGACGATTAGATCAACTGGGTTTTGCTAATGGGACTTTGCATGCTTATTCTCATGTGCTCAGCACCCATTTCATAGCACCTAATACTTGGGGGGAGAAGGAGGTTTTGTTTTGTTTTGTTTTGGTTTTTTCTGCAGTAATATCTTCTTTTAATAAGACATATTTATTGTTTATCTACAGCCATTTATGACTAAACAAGAAGACCTTGGAGAAACAGATCTTGAAACTACTTTTCATGACAGATCTGTTCTCCCAGAAATTGCCAGATGTGATTTCTTCCTGGAGGATTAACTGCTTCTTCCTCTTCCCTGTCCCCTTTTCTTAAACCAAGTGCTTAAACAGTCTTGGCAGTCTGACTGCTAAACCCCACTTCTTAGTGAGTAATGTTGTTTGTCTTATACTAAAATCTTGCTTAGGGATGGTTCCATAGCATCTGGGTAAGGTTAGCCTTTTCATGTCCAGGACTTTGAATCTAATGTTTGTGTTAATACATTCCAGCTTCACAATGTGTCAGATTCCAGAGAGATTGAGTTAGGACTCTTGTTCAAATCATCTTTTTCAGATTAAAGTGGATTTGCTTGTTTTCTCACTACTGTCCCAGACTTTGCTTAAAGGGATCTGGCAGTTCCCACTCCATAAACTGAAAGGACTTGGTTGTTTAATCTGAAGGTAGAATCTGTTGAAGGGTAAAAATGTAAACACGCTAGTTCAATGGGAATTGAATATTTAGATGTTTTGATTGTTCCATGTGTGTTTTTTTTTAGGGACCTGAGTAAATTGAGGTAATCTCACTCTTGTGATTAAAGATTTAGCTGCACTATTAAGTGTTTCAGGGTAAAGCACAGGGCAGGTATATATTGTATTACCTGCTCTGGTACCTGCTTAACTGCACGTTCTCCCTCTGTACTACCCACCAGACTACAGCTGCAGACTACGGGATCTGGATGTGGACATGAGCAGTTACCACTGCTCCACACTACACTCTTTTCTTCATGTTTCTCCTGCTGATTTTTTTTTTTTCTTAACACCAAAAAGTTTCAAAAAAGCCATCCCTGCTCTCTATCTTTATCTTGTGATTTGAGCAGAATTGAAAAAACTTCTCTTTAAAAACTTGGAGATAAATGTTTCAGAGAAAGATTTATTTTTAACATTTAAATATTCTGCAGAAGGATTTTTCTTGTTTCTTTGGTTTCTGTGGAGGGTTTTTTGTTTGGTCTTGAAACTATGTAATTATAACGTAGTGTAAATATTAGCCTAAGTAGCCTCAGGTATCTGCTGCACAGAAATTATTTGGTTTTACACTCTTAATCTTGGCTTATTTCCTTCTTTAAAACCCGGCTTCTGTTTGATTTACAGTGATCACACACTATTTTCATGCAAGTTCAAGTCTTCTGGTAAAATCACTTATAAAGATGAAAGCACAAAAATCAGTGAAGCTGCTTACATCTGCTTTAAGTGGGTCCTCAGTTGGTAAATCCCCAAATCCCTCCCCTGCAAAAAAAAAAAAAATTGTCTAAATAGATTTCATAAACCTTTTCTGAATCCTTCCTTGTTAAAGATATTGAAACATTTCAATGGTCATAATTTATATAAAAAAAAATCAAATGGCTGTTGTAAGTTATTATGTTCATTAAACTGAGGTAATTTTTTCATTAGTTCTGCCCATCTTCACTTGTCTTTGGTGTTACTATATTTTGATCACACACAACAAGGAAGTTTGGACAAAATTTATGTACTTATTTTATGAAACAGACTATATGTATAAACTCATACTTTTTCTTAGCTTCATAGTAATATTCAATATATTTTCCTTGAATGAGCTGATAAAAATTCATCCTGACAAAACAATATGTTGTAGTGTACTCTGGCCTTACAAAGCAAATCAGACGAGTAAATCCTAGAAGAAAATTTTTTGTTAGAGAATTCAGTACAGATGGGAACTGTTACTACAGAAATTTTAACTGCTTGGATATAGAATAGGGGGATAAATACCCCTAATTATATGAGGTTCAGTTAATTGTACATTACATCAATTACATTTTTTCCACCGCTGACTGACACAACAAAATTACTACTAGGGTAAGTAAAAAACATGATCTAGAAGAACAGGCAATAAAAAGTAACCTGTGGAGGAAGCAGATTATTTCTGTCACAATAATATGAAATGCACATATGATATGAAGGTATAGGAACCAAGAAGTTGTTAATTAATTCTTCACTTGGAAATTAGGTGTTATAATAAGTAAAAGTTTGAGAAAGACTTCCAAATAGAATCAAATTCCAAATACTGCAAAATGCAAATGAACTATCTGTTAAAAATATTATGCAAAATTTTGGAATAAGTATTGATTAAAGGAAAACTGAATGCTTAGAGATAGATGAAGAATTAAACGCAGAGTATGGTTTCAGAGAGGTAGATTGCATAAGGCAGAACTCTTAACTTCTACCATTTAAAACAAATTTCTTCAATTTAAGTGAAACGCAATGTGAACCAACCTGGCAAATTAGTACTTAAACGACATGGGCAACCTCATTAAGTAAAAGAACTGTAAATGCTAAGGTGTGCTTAGAAAGAACGAATGTTGTCAAAAGAGTGTGTGCTGTTGTAGGTATATATTATGGCATACTTTCCATTGAACTCAAGTAACATGTATGAGAGTAATGGAGGGGCCTCACACTTAGGATTGCCAATGTTTGATTAAAAAAAAAAAAAAGACTGTTTACATTTTCTTTATTTTTTGAAAATGTTCTAAAAATTCAAAGTACTTAACATGAAAATTTTTTAAAGTGTTTTTTTTTTTCTAAGAAGCAAAATTTTTCTATACATTTCTAAATAATAAAAGAGGGAGATAGGAAGCCTGTTAGCAAATGGAAAGGCTTTTATTGAATCCATGTAGTACAGCTATTTCAGAAAGAAAACCCCCTCAGTTCTTCTCTCTTACATACTTGTATTCCCAGCTGAAATTAATGAGTCTGAACAAATACAACCACTATGATGGTACTTCATTTTATTACTTTTATCGTACATTAGTCCTGTTCCCAGGCTAACACTTTTATTTGAAGCATGTATGTCTATTCTTGACTGTGCAGTTGCCTACAGATATGTATGACTACAGGCTGCAAGTGGCTAGTGACAGTCCCTGTTGTAAGGAAAATACATTTTATAATGTGTTTTGTCTAGCTCACTATCAGTGGATCTTGATCACTTGTCCCTGGAGTCCCTTATGGTGGCCCATAAAAACACTACTGGCAAAGACAGATAAAGTGGTGCCAAGAATTAAGATGTTGGAGGGACACTAGTTCAAGAAGTGCAGGTTCAAATTTGGATATATTTGATTATATATATTTGATTGTGTCATTCATGTAAAATTTTCATTGACTTTGATTTGGCCTGCAGTTCTTTAAGTCATGGGGATGTCTTTGTCACAGAGAATTTTCCTGGCTCCCGCTTGACACCAGAAAAAAATGCTTTGTGCTGCAAGACCTCCATTGGCCTTGACTATTTAATTTAAAGCATTAGATATTATGTTGACTAAAACTTGATTTTAGTCAAGTTTTAACAATTTTGTGTCTAATGATCCTAAATGGTGGCTTTGATATGCACTAATGAGAACTGAAGAGGGGAGCAGTCTTTCATAGTGCTAGTGTTGAAAACTTTAATATTATATATGGCAACATGGAATAAAATATGCAAGCCATTTGCCTGGAGTTGGTGGGGTGGGGGGTAAGAAAAAACCTAATCTCCTCAAAACTCTGCAGCTCTGTCTCAGATGAGATTTTTTGGGTTAGCTTTTGTTTTGAAGGTGAAACACAACAAAACTAGAATGATGATAGGTTTTGGCAGAATAGGTTCATAGAATCATAGGGTTGGAAGGGACCTCAGTAGATCATCTAGTCCAACCCGCCAGGTTGCCTTATTTATTAACATGTTCCATGTTGTTTTGTTTTTTTCCAATAAGGCTTTTCAGAGAAAGACAGAATATGCTTATATATTTGTCTAATCTAAATGGACCTTTCTTCATAACACAAATAGATTTTTTTTTGCTTTCTTAAAGCCAAAAATTATGTAGTTCTAGACTTTCAGCCATTGTGGTGGGGGTATTTTCCTAAGTGATTGTCTTTCTACTGTACAGCCCACCTTTGTCTGTGTGCTAACAGACAGTTCTGGTGTTCCTTGGCTAAACAGCAAGTTAAGCCAGTGTTAAACTCAGCTGCAGTTGATTAGCACATGGCACTAATCATTAGCACATTAGCACATGGCAGAAGATTGGGTCTCATCTGTAGTGCTCTGCTTGGCTCAAGCTTGTCTGGGATCAAGTAGTCAGGTTTCTGAAAAGGACAAAGCCGTGCTTTATCAGGTCATTTCTGTATTGCAATAATTAGTTTTCTGGTTCATGTAAATCAATTTTAAAATGCTATCTTTGATCTTTTATGCTATCTTTTGTCTTTCAAATGCTATCTTAGTGACAAGAATGGTATTTTAAGATGCTTGTACATCAAGACTCAGTTTTATTGTTCAGAACGAGTTTCAGTTTCAAAACCTGGCATTTTTTACTTTTTTTGGGGCATTTTCATGTGATTTTTCTGCAGTGTACAGTTTTGTAACTTTTAAGTAGTCCATTTGCTTTATGGAAGTAAATTTCATTAATTGTTTCTGTAGCAGCAACCTTCTTTGACAAAAGGGGATTTCAAAGCTATAATTTTACTAATATCTTTGCAACAAAATTATTTTTGATCTGAGTAGGTCTCGTGAAGTAGTACAAGGTGTATTTTAAATATCTTGAAAGGAATTTGAAAGCATTTTGATGTGCAGGACTGATTTTCTTGATTAAAAGCTGGATTTTCTTTGGAAATACGTTGGGGTTCAGAAAGCATTTTTCACTGTTTTTAACAGCACAAATTTAATCTTATTTTTATTCCAGTGAGGCACAAGACAGTTGATCATTATTCTTTTGAAACTGTGCCTTTAAATTCTGTATTTTGTGCACATAACATGAATTATCATGATTTATTTTCGGTTGTTGCTTCTTTTTTCTTAATAGTAGTGTTCTCTTTTTGAAAGAGGTTATGACTATGGGACTCAAAGTAGCAGTCTTCAACCTTGACTACCTTGAGATTCTTGACATGGCTTTCTCTCTTGTGTTGTTTTGGAAACATAAAAGTGGTCTAAGAAACGATGGAAAGAGTTCACAAGGCTGGCTGGATGTCACCTCAGCTCAGCTACTGAAGGGCTGACATGAAGTTTCTCTACTGCCCCCTATTAGAGTCCTTGACTGGTCAAGGTCGCTCCTGGGGTACCACTGGCCTTTGGCTATTTTCAGGTCCTTGGAGTCAATGTGACAGTAGCCTGAAGGAACAAATGGTGGAACTGGTTAAAAAAGCGTCCTCCTCAAGTTCTTCCTGACCCAGATGCCAGAATGAAATAACTAAGAATTTCTTGCTAGGGTGTAACTGAACTTGGCTTGATAGATGTCATATTTCAAAAGTCCAGGCCTGTCAACGATTGATAAAATGCTGTCTCTGCCTTTAAAATAAACAGAAAGTCTTCTGTGTTTAGCTCTTGAAGGGAAGAATTGAATACAATTAACAGTTTATGCTTTATGTAAACCACATGTTAACCTTTTAAACCTAAG
Source organism: Rhinoptilus africanus (assembly GCA_013400135.1). Classification (NCBI taxonomy): domain Eukaryota; kingdom Metazoa; phylum Chordata; class Aves; order Charadriiformes; family Glareolidae; genus Rhinoptilus; species Rhinoptilus africanus. Next base: position 276,349 of record VXBO01009389.1, read on the forward strand.
TTTTGCAGACTTTAAACAGTTTAGAAAATTTCTCAATAAAATTATCTGCTTTCCTTCACAGTACGTAGAATGTGGAGAGAGGATTTTCTGAAGGGCACTGTTCTGTCCTTGCACGCTTAAAGCCTGAGCTCACCAACCTGAGCTCTTCTACAGTTGCAAACAGGCAGGACCTGCACATCGATGCCGTTGTGCCAGCACCGTGTCCCAGGGACAGTGTCCTCCACTGGGCTGGAGCTTCCCTTCTGCTCCCTCTCAGTAGCATTGGGGTGAAAGTGTGGTCTGCTACAAACAATGCCCAAGTGAATTCAATGGATTTTGGATGAGAGTCAACATCCATCTATAATGCAGCCAGAAATGATTGATGATGGGATGGAAAAAATTAAGGAAATCCCCTGCCATCTGGTATTGTTGGTAGTCTGCTGGCACAACGTCTTGCAGACTCCTGTACGTGCTGCCTTTGAGAATAGGTGTAAATATTGGTCTCTGCCATTATCTTTGGGAGGAAGGGTGTTATGATAATCTGACCAAAAAGAGTTATGTGCAGAGAAAAAGAAAGTAAGCTCTACATTGCAGTAACCTGTAGCTATTGTCTATTAACAATTACAGCTTCAATAGTTAACTATTGATAGTACTTGGTATGCAGTACTGGTTACCGTTATTTTCCAAATAAGATTACATGAACTTCAATTTATATTACTACACTTTCAGCAAGTGTCATTCTGAGTTAAGAAAAAAAATTCTGTAGTCTCTCTGGCTAATCGAAGCATTACTGTTTATAGTGTGGAGAAACTGTGGGTAAGAGATTGCATTGGACAGGCCAGGGTGCAGGTCTTTTGGTTTTGTGTGTGTGAGTCTTTATTATGATTTTATTTAATTAATCAAAACATAAAATTAAGAGAAAGAACTCTGAATCAGATGGAAAATGTATTTCCAAACTCCGATCTTATGAAGATCAGTTGCTGCTTCCTGCCTAGCCTTTTTTCTCAGTGTTTATAGCAAAAGACTCATGCCTACAGAGGAATTTCAAATTCAGAATAACATGACCGTTTCTAAAGTCAGAATTGCTTCATAAATTGAGTGGTTTCATTACTACTGACAGCAGGCTTAAAATGCTCATTATTGTAGTACAGATGTATGATGTGGAACAGTTTAAGTGACTAATACAATTTGTATCAAACCTACCTGACAAATACCTAGTGCCCAGTTCAGTAGCAAATAACTTTTAATCACTTCACCATGCTACATGCTTCATGGCTCTATACCACAACTGTAACTTTAACACAGCCACTGGTATTGTCAAACTGGGTAGAATATAGTTTTTCTTTCTGGAAAAAAAAAAAAAAATCAAAGGATTTTGGGTTGCTTTATGAATTTACAGGTCAACAAAAATAGTGTGGGGTTTTAATGTAGAAATGTATATTTAACATTTTATATTTAATAATATTTAATTTTTTCATGACTGTCATAGATTACTTTCCCTTTTCAAAATTAGTTGTGCACAATTTTTCTACAGAATTAAGTCATTAATTCTATATGGTACTTCTTTTAGCAACAGATGAACTATAGCATCTTGTAGCGTTCGTGTGCTCGAATTGTATGTACAGCAGTATTAGTGGTGACTTGCGCTCTTTGAAAATTTTTGTGAAGCCTTTGGGTTAATCCAGGTTCAGTGATGTCTGTCACCAATTTTACTACACTAGACGACTGGAATGTGACTGTACAGGAATATTTGCTTTAATGTTTAGAGTTTGCATCGTCATAATTTCTGTTCACTTCTCTGAACTGACTTTATGGAACAGAGATAAGGGTTCACCTGAAAAAACCCCAAAAACTACTACATCAAAAAACCACCAACAAACCACAAACAGAAAGCCCCAAACCCCAAATTCCTTAGCACCAAGCTCTTGGTATGCTCAACTCTTTTATGACCACAGTTTTAACACAGCTGTCCTATCTCCCTGTTAGTATTTTTAGGTGAACTCTTGTATCTTGGATAGAAAGTCAAGTGCTTTGAAACTTCACCTCAGATGATCCAGAGATATGTAGGGAAAATGGTACAACATGTCCTCCCATAATAACTTGCTGATATTTGTGATTCCACAGATTTATTAGAAACGAAACAAACTTTATGGGAGCTTAAAGATGGCTATTGCAAATAGTGATTTTAATTGCTCTTGGAAGCAATGAAGCCTCTAAACTTGGTATTTCCTCTAAGAGTATTATGACCTCAGGATAATGTCACTAGAACGATTCCCATTTCTTTTCAATCCCGTATAAGGGGAACAAAGGAAAACAGTAGTATGACGTAAGCTATCCAGATGAAAATTCATTCCAAATGCTCTTTAATACAGCAAAACATTCCTTTCATCTGCTCAGTGAGAATCAGAAGTGAAAGCTGCATAGTATATTTTAAAAGCATCTAAGAAATATCTGAAAATGTTGTAAGCAATGATAAAAATAAGGTTGGGTGGGTTTTTTTCCCCTGTTATCAGCTACCTTGGTGTTCCGCCTGTTTCACTGATAAACGCACATATTTCAGGTAAATTTACTGTGAAAAGAAGTAGAAACAGCACAGTAAAATCCTGCATGGTAGGATTTATTTTATTTGTATTTTTTAGATAATGTATGAAAATACAATAGCTGTTTAAGCAATTGTTTTGGAACGAAGACACTGTTAAATCAGAAAGATTTCCTCAGATGAGGAGTAGTAACACTCTGGATCCTTCATTCAAGCATAAAGTGCCTGAAGCATCTCAAAGAATATTAGAAATGTTAGTCAAATTTAGCCTCGCGCTGCGTCTGGGTAATAGCCGTTAACTGAATACAGGGCTAGGATTTTGCGTAACATCACAGAATCAGATGATGATGATAAGGACAACTCTACTCAAAATGATTGCTCAATTCATTCAGGTTTAATAGTAGCAATATTAACAAAAAATGTAAAATTAATGAAAGCTCAGTATTCATTCCTCTGGCAAGATGCCAATGCCTTTACAGAGAAGAACAATTGTCCTGTATCTTCTTAAACATTCTGGGCCTGATTTTCCAACATGAAGGGTTTAGACTTACTTTTATCATCTTAAAATAACATTGTTAGAATAATATATGTAGCTCAGTTATACTTCCCTCTCTTTATAACCTCATGTAATGCTTTGCAGTGTCCTGTTCTTTGGGACTTTTTAGCTTGCCGAGTCAAACTGCAGTGCTGTTCCACTTCAGGTGTCTGGATGAAGATAGCGGGAAACCACATAGTTTGAGTCAAAGAGAGAATATCTCCAAAACTCTTTAATGCCCACAGAAATACTGTAGAAAGTATTTGGAATCTACCTACTTTCTTTGTGAAGGTCTTTCCCACTCACTATTCAACTGGAGCATGGGTTTCAAAGTAGCCTTTCCCATTGACTCACACAAAACATTAATGTAAAGAAACACTCTATTAGCAAAACCGTAATTGATGCAGACTAGATATTTCCATGGCAAATGGTCTGTTCCGAAGTTCTAGTCTCATTTCATGCTGTACTCTATGGTGGGTTGTATGCTATCTAATGGCTTTTTAAAATTAAAGGTATACTTAAACAAAACCAAACCACAGATGGTACCCAAAAGGTATGCTATATTGAAAATATCTATCCTCTCTTAGTATTTTGAAGGGAACCTTTACTCTCTTGATGTTCATAAATACTCATATTTGTCTTTGAACACATGAGGACATACACTAACTTTGGCATTATTTTCCATAGCTTCAGAAACAGCTGGTAGGGTAGATGCCAGGTCCCTCTGCTAGGTCATCTGAGACGCTTGCTGACTTGTCCCATTCTGCTTCCTGAAAATGAGAGACGTAGGGCTGGCGCAAGGGGGGGAGCACCCAGGTTTCTTCTTTTGTGCTTATTCAATTCTGACTTAGAATTTATGATACCTTGGGGATTTTTTTTTCTTGCAGTACTTTGAATTTTCTGTCATATTCACATCCTAATCTGTCACCATAAGGTACTCTTTCAAATCACTTGATTTTCTTTCTGCTTAACAAATTCCAATTCCCTTGTCGAAGGTGACTCAGGCTCGCTGTCATGGAAGGTCAGCACTGTTCTCAACACAACTCTTTGGGTAGATGAGAGATGGCTGCAAGCCCCATTTCCATGATGAATGTTTACATTTTCCTAGGCTGCACTTAGTTTACATTGAGTTCTCCAATATTTTTTAAAGAGAACCATGCCTTTTCCTGGGGTTAAATGCTGATGTTTAAATGATTGTTAGTGTTCCCTCTCTGGTCTACTTAGCTATATCAGTTTTATGTATGATACTAATTTAAGTCATTAAAGAAGGAAGAGGATTTGAAATAAGAATTAATAACTCAATTTTTCAGCGGTTGTTGGGTCTTTTTGCTTATTTGAGTAACTCGTATTCTGTTTGTGCTATAGTTAAGCCTCCAGAAGCAAATGTAGCGAGAGTTTGTGGCAGCAGAATTATTTTGCAAAAATGGATAAACACTGATGCAAGAAGCTTAAGCACAAGCTTAAACTATAGCAGCACTGATGGGTTTGAGTATAATGGCATTTTGGTAAATTATACAATGGTAATATATAACTTGGTAAATTATATAATGGTAAATTATTGAAAGGCAGGCATGTAGTCTAGACCAGGGCATCAGGATTTCTTGATTCTCTCTTCAACTATACGGTCTTGCTCGGGTGACTTTAAGTAAATCAGTTGAGCTTTTTGAAGCTGTTTACTCATTCATGAAACTATTCATGTTAATACCTGGTGTCTAAAGTTGCTGTGTGCCTCCTGTTATTAAAGTAAAAAATGTAATTACTGTATACTTGTATATTGCTATTATCGCTAATTATCAGTGTGTTCCAAAAAATGAGAGGGAGTCAAATTATAAAAATGGAAAATCGGTATCAGAAAATAACACAAACTGTAATTGTAATTGCAGATAATTTAGACAATGAATGAAGTACGGTACTAACTGCTGGTGGTAAAGAACAGAAAGTCCAAATCTATAGGTCTATCTAGAAAAAAATAGCTATATATTATACTTTCCTTGCACCAGTAAAACTGACATTGACCTTATTTTTGGAAGTTTATTGTCATTCTATATAAGCATATGTTAGTCCATTTCAAGGGGTATGGCTGTCGTGAAATATGGCTTTTATTGCTGAAATGGAAAGCTATTGACATTATTTAGAGCCACTCAGCAAAAGTTAAAGAGCATCTGAAAAGCCTAGTGCGCCATACAAAATTGTTTTGCAAATATATTTTCTTTCCGCATTTTTCTGGCATTGCACCGGGGGCTTTTTCTGTGTTCTCTGACTTACTACATCAGGAGTATGGATGTTACAGCGACACCAGTGTTATGAAATGACATGTCCCCATGACTTAGTGATCGCGGTGGGTGTCACTGAAGCGAGCAGCGGAGCGGTGTTCCCTGTCCCCTTCCCTGCCGTTCCCTGAGCTTGGTCCTGGAGCACACACCACGCACAAGCTCTCAGGTGCATTGAGCTCTTTGATGAGATGCTTCAACTTGCAAACCCTGCAGACAACCCTGTTTGGTTGGGGTTTTTTTCCTGCCAATATAATTTTTCTCTTACATTAGCTAACTTAAGCAGAGCGGGTAGGGATTTGATGGATGCCAGAGCGAGAGCAAGGGAACAGGCGGGAAGGAGCGTGTGGCTGGGGAATGGGGGAGCAAATTTGGTGGGATGCAGAAGCAAAATGCTTTTGTGACCAGCTGGAATGACTTACTGTTGCCAGAACTGTATATAACTCGTTCTCTTCTAATTGGCAGTTTCTCATTTTGTGGCAGATGCCAGTGTTGACAGATTTGGTAGTCTCTCTCCTTAACTTTGCAATGAATGTTTTTTCCTCTTTCATTCATTTTGTCTTCATTATTTGCTTTTTTTTGTGTCTTTCTACTTGTGACCATTAAGTAAAATGATGATGCAGGTATAACAGAGTTTATTTAATAATCCCTTGTCTATACACAGGGGCACTGTTCTCCTCCCACTTTCTTCATACCATCCGTAATCTCCGGAGGGACCCCTGTGGTACATCATTTCAAGTGGGTGGTCAGCCTGTGCATATTTGAGCGCTCCCAGCTTTGCCTGTGGAAGCTGGAATGTCTGCAGTGTGGGCTCTATTGTTCTCTCCGCTTTTTAAAGACTTGTGGACGACTGCATGACACAGTATTAAAAACATTCCCGACCATTAAACATTTCTTGTCTTTTCCTACTGCATTGGATTTAGAGCTATTTTCACCTCTTAAGAATTTTCTGCATAAATGGCAGGCTGGAGAACCGCTTGAGCACTGGGCTATATTTGGCTCCTTTCTCTGTTTCTTTCCATAAGTGCGGGTTAATCAGGTATGACTGGCAAGGAGCTGCAGAATCTGAAAGCCACAACAGCATAGATGGAAGTTGCCTCATAGAAATTGTTTTTATTATAACTGCACTTAAGTAAGTATTACAATACCCTGATTTATGGGGCAAACTGTCACAGAGAAGTTAGCTGCGTTTTTCTGTTACACTTTTATCTCTTTTAGACCTAAATGGCACTTCAAAACATGTTTTCTTGTTACCCTTGTACAAGCCAAGAGTGAGTCCAGTACCACGTAAATCCAGTTTGTTGTAAACTGAATCCAGTACTACATAAAAATTTTCTTACTTATTTTTTCTTCATATCTCAAATGCCATGATCCTCCCGTGCTTTGACCATTAATAAAACGCTCGCCATCACTGAGGACTTTTATTGTCAGTACACCCAAGCAGAGAGACTGAGGATTTCATTAACTTACTCTGTGCTGTGGGATCTGCGCTGTTTGTGGCTCAATCTAAGATGAAGGAAAAGTCCTGGTGACATCTATTCACTTTGTGCGTCTCTTCCTTACAAACTACCATCCTTGCTCTGTACGAATGGAAAAATACAGATTTTATTCTATTCCTACTGAATTAAGAAACGTTGAACAGTTCATCTAGCATGATCTCCACTGTCCTTGCCAAATTTTGGACAGGCAATACATAATGATACTCAGTCCTTCAACCGTTAGCTTTTTCAGACTTCTCAAATATTTCACAATGCAGCAAAGTGAGTAAAAGTGCCAGCTCAGTCACCACTCAAAATATATTCTACTTCCATTCTGCAGTTTTAAAGTATGTAAGGATTAGATACACACCTCTTTATGAAAAGATATTGCTAATATTTTTGTTTCTGTCCTTCATTTACAGGAGATGTGTGCTTTTTGTATGAATATTTTTCCATATGTTAAGCTACCCATTTGTAGAGCACTACTATTTTCCTTCATCCCTGTGATTTACTAGTTCACAGTAGTTTATTGTAAAGACTGAAACTCGAAGGCGTGGTGAGAGAGGCTGTAATATTTCTTGAACCCTCACTTTTCTGACAGGATGTTTAAAGCAAGTTCTCCTAACCAAGTGATAGCGGTGTCCATAAAAAATCTCTTGAGCGTTTAGTCCAACTCACACTGGCAAACTCTGTGCTGTTCGTCTGCTCCCTGGGAAGAGATGGTGACAGTTGAACGTGTTTTTTTTAAATATGTGCTGACATTAGTCTTAAATCCTTGCGTTTAGGCTATTTTCACACACAGTACGCTGGACCGTCATCCATCAATTTTGAATATGTTAATTAAGGACGTTATTATGCACACTTGGAATCTGAGTAATGCGGGCTGGCCGGGCCTGGGGGAGGTCTCTGGCCCAAGCTGATGCCATCAGTGGGGTTGGCTGCAGGGACAGACCTGGCATGTCTTCAATTACCCCAAGGAGGACAGTCCCTTTGGGTAGTAAAGTTTATGAATTTTTACAACGTAAAGTCTACATGAATATTTTCCAGGGCATTTTCTCTTCATTTTGCATGAAATCTAAAAAGTAGTAGCAGTGATGTTCTATTTTGCTTTGCTGCCTGAACAGATCATTTAAGAAAGTGAGTGACAGTCTGGCTGCATTCACCCTAACATAACTCTTGATTCAACCAAAAAGTTATTGTGAACAAATCAGATAATTTGGTGACTTAAAATTAGCCATAAGCCTATTGTACAAGTACTGCTTGACCAGCTCCACATGTTGATAATGGTCAAACACGTGAATAGCTTGGGATTTGTACTGGAGGGACTCCAACCATTCACATAATTTGACGTGTACATGCATTTGTATTGACCAGTGTATCTTTTTACGTCTCTTTTATTTGGAATTTACTGCCAAGAACAAAACAGAAAAGTGAAGTAATAATCATGTACATATTGAAGTGAAAGGAAATGTAAAACAGCTAAATTTGACCAGGGTTTCATGCTCTTTGATGAAAAATTGAAGGTCAGCATAAATATATAATCAAATGCACATTTATAATGAAAAAAATGCTTTTATCCCTATGAAAAAATAGCTAGTAGTTTGAAGCTACATAAGGTCTTATTGTATACATCTAAATCCTTTAAGGGAGTTAATCTGTATGCTTTAGATGCTGAGATCTAAAAATAAGTTTATTCTACAGCTAGAATATGCTTCTATTGGAAAGAAAAGGGAGTAAGAATTTTGGTTGCTGGAATGTCTTTTTTTTTAATTTTTTTTTTTTTAAATTCATATAGCTTACCAGAGCTTTTCATGTCCTTTTAAAGCCAATGAATTTTCTGTGGAATAATACATCTTGCTTTGAACTGTCCACATGAAATGTAGGACTCCAGATAAAAAAGCTCAAATCTGCCAGAAAAGAAATCAATAGAATCCTGCAGCTTTATAGTACAGTACATATAGGGGTTGAAGTGGGTTGGAAACGAAGGTGAAGTGGACTTGAGTATTTCCAGAAATATCATACAATTGATTGGTACCACACAGCAGATGCAAGCTTTACTGTTTCCTATATTGCCTATATCTCCCATATTTAGCTGTGCATGCGCCGAACAGTATTTTTGATATCATGAAGTTGCTTGCACTTTTTTAAAATGACTAATTTACCTGGTGAATAAAGGGCTTCCTGTTGACTGGTATTAAAGAGTTTAACCTTTCATTGGGTTTAATGGTGTTTAGTAGCCTTGGGCCTATGACATCATCCACTAGGCTGTATGAGGCTTCCTTGGGTAGAATTGCTCGTTGCCATTTTGTTCTGTTATTACCTTTGCAGTACTATTAGTACTTGAAGATTTTAGCTAATTATTTCAACTGTAATGAAAATTGTAGTCATTGGGATAAAGAAAAGCTAAGTTTCTTATGATGATAACGAACTGCTTATCTGACACGGTGAACACCTTAAAAATAAGAATTCAGTAATCTAATTATAAAGGGTGGTTGGGTTAGCTGTAGTTTGGATGACTTCAACTATCATTGTTTTGTGTTGCTTGATATTTTTCATCTTCTTAAGAAAAAGGGAATCACCATCTGTCTGCCAAATTAACTGTATTTTTTTTTTTTGTTTTGTTCACACCTGTCTCATTTTCTGTTCTCCAAAAAGTATTTTGGTAACTTTTCTGCACTCTTTAGATCCAGCCAGGAGCACAGCAATTGCCTCACATCACAAGTCTTACAAGCTTTAATCCATGCATTAGAAGGGCCCCAAAATCTGTAGCTACTGAACTCCTTCCCAAAACCTCACTTGAGCAAAATACGTGAGAGAAGTTCACTTCATAATTATAACACTGTTGTGGCAACCAGTTTCACTTTTGGCTAGGCTTTGTAAGAAAATGGTTTTGTTTATTTTAACTTATTTTTGGGGACTAGGTGGAGGAAAATCTTTTCTGTGTCTTAACGCATTGCTCACATAAAAGTGGAAATTCAACACTGAATTTCATCTCACTTTTTTATCACTCTACTATGAGATCACTCTGCAGTTCTTCCTTCTTTGACTTTAAATTTTGTGAATAATTTATTATCAGCAACAAATGCTACCACTTCACTATTTATTCTTTTTCTTTCCTCCTCATATACAAATATTTTGAGCAGGTTAAGTCCCACTACATTATTGATTAGTAATTTTTCTGACAGTATGGAATTTATCCATTTATTTATATCTTATGTTCCTTTCTTTTGAATAGATACTAATTTATTTTAAAAAGCCAATTGCTGTATGTTATAGCACCTTAGTTGGGAATTTTTAAGAAACTTTAGTGAGAAAAATTATTGAAAGATTTTTTTGGTAATGACCATACACTATACTGGGTGCTTCATTCTTGGTCATATATTTGTCTGCTTCTAGTAGCTTTATGAGATGTGATTTCTATGCTTAAAAGCCATGGATTTTGTTGTTCTTTTTTTAATTATCTGTGCATCTATGAAGTCTAGGTTTTGTCTTATTATTGGCAATATATCTAGCTAGGAATTCATACTGTTGCTTCCTATTTCCAGGGCGTACCAGGCAGATGTGTTTAAATAGTGGTCACCTTTGGTCTCTTCATACTTGTTGGACATTGGTCACTTCAAGTGGTAGGATAAACCACTGCAAATAATCCTACAATTTCTTATTTGCCTTTCTATAAAATTAAACCCACAGAATATGCAATTCTACTTGTGTTGTGGGGTTTTTTACAAAACAAATTAACATCAAAATATATCTTTGGGTTTTTTAAGGTTGCAATTATTTGCATGCTTCAAATGTTTCTGTTCCTGAACACTACTCTTAGCTCTGTTTCATTGAATGTACCAAAGGCTTAGAAATATATGCTTACTTTTTACTATTAATTTTTATTATTTATATTTTGTGCAATTAGTCCAATAAAATATAAGACTTTCAGGCACTACTTCATTTGAAGCATGCAAATAATTAAGATTTAGTGGAATAATGAGTGTCCTTAGAGATAAGTTTGTGCATTTTCTGTATATGAATTCTGGCAAATAAGATTGGTACCCTCTCCAACCTCCCAGCAGTTTTATGGCATAAACTGTGCATCGTGGGTTACCTACCTCCTCAAAATATCAACTGAAGAGCTGCACAGGACTTGAAGTACTCTGAGACCAAAATATGCTTCATATCCTGACTTAGCTGGGGGCTTCAGTTTGGAATTTTGTTAAAGGCTATCTCCTGTGTTGCTCCAAAATTTTTCCTGTGTAGACTCCTGCTACCAATTGGAAAGGTATTTGGTCAAATGAATAGTGTTTCAAAAATCAGACAACTTTCAGGGAATCAATTTTCTAAATAATTCTGGCATACAGGGGAGAGTTCTGTTTTCTCCTCAATTGTATTTATAGAGAATGGTCACATAACCCATAAAAAAACCCCAGCAGATTGTGTTTTTCTCTTTAGTAGAGGGTGATTTCTCCCTTTCAAATAAATATTTGAATCTTCCCAATTCTACAGAAAACCCTGTGTACCTCAGTACAATTAGAGCTGTAGGGGAGTTGATTTTGCAAGCAGCAGGCGGACAGTGCAAGCGAATGGCTGTGCGCTCTGTATTCTGCTGTTGTCCTGGTACAATGTTCCTTTCAAAGCACGGATCAAATGCCACTTCAGTTCACCGAGGACAGCGAAACATAATGTTAAAAGAGATTTCAGTCTCAGCTAACCTGGTGTTTTACTTGTGGGTCAACAAAATCTTCATTCAGGTTTGAATCACTATAAGAAAGGATGGTCATAAAAAATGTTATTACACTTTAAAAACAGCTTACTCAAGAGGATCAAAGAGTGAAGACCCCTCATGAACGAGCTGGGTATGATGCTGTAGTCCCATGTGTCTGCTTTGTCCTTTTGTGAGCTCTCATTAAGTTAATGGAAGTTTATGTGCTTGGTGTCCTCTGCAAACTTGCTGAGGGTGCACTCGATCCCACTTTCTATGTCCTTGATGAAGGTATTAAACAGATAATAAAACACACAAACCACCCAGAACATGTATTGTCCATATGGGCAATTTCATGCTAAAATTAAGAAGTAATGTCCTCTGCCCAGCAACTTTCTAAATTAGATATTAAATTTTTGGTAGGGATAACTAAAATCCTAGTCACAAATCTTAAAAGGCGGGGATGTTTTTGAAAACTCCTGCAATTATTGAGATTTTTTTTTTTCATAACATATAATCTGCACATGAACACCTCTGACAAAGCTGGAGCAATGTGCAGATCTGATGGCTTGTACTTCTATGTGGTTAGACCTACCAAGTTAAAGTTATTTATTCACAGCTAGCTTGCAGAACCTAGTTTTTATTATAGATAAATTTGTGAATGACATGAAAAATGATAGAACTAATCTTATGCTGTTGTTAATGTGCCAGTGGAACTATGCCAATTTTTACATCAGCTGAGGATTATCCTGGTCGCTTTCTGTTGTTCAGTGTTTCTTTCTGTTGTAGTTTAGAATTCACAGGCTCTGGAGAACAAAAGGCTAAATTTTTAAACATATGATTCAACAGGAGAAAAAGGATTTGTTGTATCCCTCAGATAAATCCCTGAAGCTGTATCTTTGGCTCCATATCCTAAAATGCCATTATTCATTGTCTTCCCATATTTATCAAGTGCAGTGAAATCTAGAGTACTACTTCAAGTGTGGGACATCTCTCACTACTCCTAGGAAAGGTGATGGAGGAAATAAAGACTGAAATGAAAAGAGATTATTAAGATAATGTCTGGCGGTATACAAAAATTTATAAATCTGTAAGGTGAAAACACCTAAAGCTAATAAGCTAAAAAATGAGCTAAACTGATTTAAGATATGGAAAAAGAAATATCAAAGACCAGACTAAAAGAAATATTCTACCTTAACTAGCTATCTTTTCTGATGTTGATTTTGTCAGTGAGAGTTAAGACTAAAAACTGAGCTGACACACTACTATTGCAAAACCAATTTGTGTTTATTAAGTTCTGCATGTTTGAATTAATTTGTTTGTAGCTACTGATTTTATTGGTACTATGATTTGAAACTTATCTGTAACTGAACGTCTTTTAAAATGTTGATGAATACCACGGGACAAAGTCTTTCTGGAGCAACACACAGATTAGTTTGCTCAGTGTGGTGCTGGCAGTCTGTCTGCTTCACATTCACCTAGGAATCCATCGATATAAAGTAAAGCAGCGCCCAGGGAGAGGGAAGAGCAAATACAGCCTAAATACAGTGAGGAACTTCATATTTTCTATTAGCACCAGAAACCTTATTTCTCAAACCAAAGACATGCCTAGAAAATAAAATGAGAATTATTGCAGGGGTGTGTGTGTGTGGGGGGAAATATTGAGAGTGAAGCAGAAAGTATTTCTAAGGCACAAGGTAAAGCACTGTGTACAGCATCCTCTGTGATGCATGGCCCAGGGCACCTCACCCGAAACACAACACAGCAGAGCTACAAGGACTTAGGAAAGGCCAGATCCAGAGCATGGCTAAAAGTTGTCAGACCAGGAAAGGATCCATTAAACTAGAAGGAGACTAGATCAAGAACAGAAAGAAGATGGCAAGCAGGGATCCGTTATTTACTCTCTTGCATAACCCAGTGGTTGGATGATACTCCATGACAGGATAAGATAAGCAGAAAGAAGGCAAAATAAACCAGAGAAGGACACATTTTGCCTTGCTACTCTGTGTTGCTGAGTTCAAGAGATTTGAAAGGGGGTTAGAGAAACATGGAGGATGCGTCAGGGGCAACAGAAAACCTGGCTGTGATGCTGGAGCTCTCCAGGCTACGCACCCCGGGAGAGCAAGAGCCCAGGGCAGCCTTTGATAGAGGAATAAAAAAATCATAGAACCATAATGACACAAATTTAAATAAGCTTTAGCTAGAGTCAGCACCTCTGCAGCCTAAATTCGTGTGTCATACCAGCAGTTGTGAGCCAAGGCAAGCCCCCAGACATCTTTCATATATAAGGGACAACTCTTTCAAAGGCATATTGATACAATTAATAATGCATATAAATTTAATGCCATATTTCAGAGGTTTTGTGCTCGTTTTTTACGCTTTTATTTGATATTAATCTTTTTAGAAGGAATGAGCTTATACAATGCCACTTAAAATCATCTTGATAGTAAAACTAATGAATCCCTCTGTTCTGGGTTTGACTGTAGAAATCAGATGGAGACATCTCTGGAGCCATAAGCTAATTTCATTTGGCATCACTGACGTTTGCAGTTTGAAGGACTAAGAATCCATGTTTCCCATGGGAAAAATCTTCCTTTGGAGAAGATAAGTGGGTTTGGCCCAAGTGAGCTTTCTGACTTATGTTGCTGCTTACCCAATCTTCTGATGTTTCTACTCTTCTTACAGAACCACAGGAAATCCTCCTACACTATTTCTGTTTGGTTTCTGTCTTTTACGCGTGGTATGAAGCAATAAGAGGCTACTTGCTTAAATAGTATAGTTCTCATCTCGCTAGGCTTTATTATAAGGTATGTGTTCATATTTAACCCCTGTAAATATCAAGCACAGATCTTTAACCAGATACAGCCAATCTTGATTAATCAAAATAACCAATTGGTAATCAACTGATTTAGTTTGGCTATATCAATAATCAGGACACTTTGCCTAAATGTTTGTTATATGCCTGCTTCCTTGCTTATGAGATGAGTCATGATTTCTATTTACAAATAACAGGACTGGAAGAGGTTAAGTGAATTGTTTTATTGTGCAATATGATCCTTGCAGAACTGGGAGAGGAGCTCAGACTACCCATCTTCCAGAGTCACTGTAGAACTAGTCCCTGCCTTAGAATTCAAGTAAAGATTATAAAAAAATTCTTTATGAGAAAATAAAATGTGATGTCAAGCACATCTATCAGTTTAATCTTCTGCCACACGAGTTTTCATTGTTAGAATGAAGCAACTTCTCTGTGTTTACCGTAAATCATATTTATGCATTCTTTTCTAGCCCCACAAATGCCATAATTGACCTTTAGAGGAACTGAAAAGCTCCTTATTTTATAAAGCACCAGCTTGCACATCTGGTTTTTGCTGCATCAGCTGACAGAGGTTGTAACGTTAAATATGTTCACAGACCTTCATTTCTCACATTGCTGATGCTGTTTAAGATACCATGGCCACATTAAATTTCATTTTGTGTGCGCTGAATAAATGAGAGAAGAACTCATCTTTATGAATAAATGTCACTCTGCATTCATTTTTTTAATTATCAGAGAATTTAAGTAGTTAATATCACTACAGTTCACTGTGGTGGGATAAAGTTTCAGTCTTTCCTGCAGACTGAATAAATTTTTTTGACCTATAAACCAATATAAAAAAGCCATAGTGGTCATCGGAGTTTTACTAATAATGAAGTCAACTCATCACGTACCTTTTCATTGCTTGGAGAGAAAAATAGAAGGAACAGCCTCCAGTACAGTTTCTTCATTTTCATATAAAAATAGCTAACATATGACTATAAATATGATTTCAGATTTGCAAAAGAGAGTTTAACGATGCTCTTCTCTGAGCGCTCAATTGTTGAATTTCTTCCTGCTGAAAAGTTTGATCATATCTAGACTCTCTTTCATTCCGATTACTCTAATTTTGTGGTACTTTAGCATGTTTTAGACCTAGAAATTACCATCTTGTCTGGATTTAGGTCAACTATTAATATAATTATTCTTCAAGGCAGCAACAAAGCTAGTGTCATGTTTGGTACTGTTGAGCTTCTATAAAATCAGAATATCTATTAGGTTTATTTGATGTTATTTTCTCTAAAATATTGTGAGAACAGCTTAATGTCAAACCTATATAACAAAAAAGTAATGCAGAAATAAAAACATATTGATTAACAAATCTTTTTTTGTAACTATATTCTTAGATGTGTTAAACCTGTTTCCAAAAAAAAAAAAAAAGAAAAAAGACCGTACTAGAATGATTATATTTGTGGTTCTGGAACTGTAGGGTCCAAATATTTTCATGATCCAATCCTAGTAATTATCCTATGATAAAAGATTTTACTCTGAAGAATTTCTATTATGAGTTGTTGAGGATGAAAATATACATCCTGCTTACCCTAAATTTGCAAACTTAGTTACTAAATTTGCAAACTTAAGACAAACTTAGTTTCAATTAAGAGGGCTTTTGTTGTGAAACAAATGGC
>VXBO01009389.1:292457-316355 GCA_013400135.1 Rhinoptilus africanus
AAGCTGATTATGAAAATAAATTATTCTCATCTGTGAGATGAACCTTAGTTGTGTACAAGACAATGTTTTGGCCTACACCGGTGAAAAAGTATGTGCTATGTAGTAGCAGGTGGCATCATAGCAGATGCAGGAGATGCTAATTCAGATTCTACAAGTAGCTCTAAAGCTGGAATTCCCAAACTTTCAGATATTTGATTTTCCAAGTACGATAAAGTTGGTTAATAAAGTATTTTGGAATTTTTTTAAAAATTGAAGGTATGTGTCAAATGTAGTACTAATACAAATTTTTATCAGGTATCTGTACAGTACTTAAGGATCTCAGACATACTGCGAGAAATGTGGGCTGTATCATAAGGATGTGCAACTCTAAATTTTGTGAGACTTTAAACGAAGGCAGACTGCACGACTAAGACTGTAAAAGTAATCAAAAAGACAAACGCGGGTACATTCCTATAAATGCATCAAGGCTTCAGAAGTACTGGAGAATGTGCTGCTTCTTGTGGTACTTTATATTTCAATGCTTTCGTTCATTCAGGATGGGAAAATAATACAGGAACTCACATGCTTTTGATTTCACTAGTCTGAAATATGGTCAAGGACCACTCTAGAGCTGAATTTGGGTTGTTCTATCTATTTATCTATATATCTGTCACATTTGAAATGATCTTTTTCCTTATTTTTTCATCTTCCCGAATTCCTGAAAGGACTGTAAGCCTTTAGCACTGTTGTGTTGAAAGATTCTCACTTTTCAGTTTTTAAGTTGATGTGACAAATATAACAGGAACTGTTGGAGATGTGCGTTGAAGTAGGATCATGCTGTCAGAATCTACCACTAGGAAACAGAAGGGAAGAAAATTATGAGAAAATGAGCTGTGGGGAAATTCAGCATTTATGGCTTTTACTTTTTTTTCCTATATTTTTACCTTTATTGTTCAGAGGGCCATCGTGTTTCCTGTTAATTTGCTTCAATTTTAGGTGGTCAGATGGTACTGTAAGTAGATGACATAAAAATAACTGTAGGTCTCAGCAGCAGCAAAAAAAGCCAGTTGAAACACCAGTCAAAGTTCAATTTTTAGCTTAATCTACAGGTCTGCTGGAGTACAGAACTGAAAAATTGAATGTTAGCAGAGCTTATGGCTAGAAAAAGGAAGAAAATTATGGCCAATGTACCTGGTGGGTCATTTTGATGTTCTCCAATCCTTAGTTTACAAGTGTTGAAGGACTTAAAACTTTTGCGCTAAAGGGGAAATCAGAACTAGGATTTTCTTAAAGCTGGATTTAGTTAGTCAACAGGGAGAACGGTTTTGTATAATGCTCTCAAAGATATCCAGTTTGAGATGTTAAAAACTGATTCTGTGAGACAGTATATTACTGTCTATGATTAAATTCGTATGTGAGGTCAAAGAAAAATTGGTTGTCATAACCTTTTTTCAAAATCAGTTTGATCTGGGTTTTTTGATGTTGGGTTTTTTTTCGTAAGTATCCTAGGGTGTGGATTTTGCAGTCCGGGCATGATGTATATTAATACATAAGAATAAGAGACTGAGATGCTTTTACAAAAAAAATAAACTTGATGCTTTGATAGTTAGAATGCCATGCTTCTCTGTCTTCATTGGTGCTCCAGTGGTATCACTGAGCCACTGTGCCTTACGCTTCCCTGGGGGGAAATATGCTCCTATTCAGCGAGGATTCCTGATTAGCACGTACATCCTGTGTGTGTATATCATTTTCTGGCTTCAGTCTTTCTCACATATATGCATAATGAAAAAAAAAAACCAAACTAAAAATTACATAGATATGAAAGTATGAAAGCTGTAATCACAAAGGTCTGTAGTCACGTATGTGGCTGCATGGGTTCACCTGAAAATAACACAGTGACATTTCTCTTGAAGCCAGCTAACCTAGACAAAGGTCGGTATTTCAGAAGGTATTCAGTCTGTGCCAACAAGATTCTCTTAAGAGATTTCAAGGACTAGAAATTTCTATTAATTTAGTATCGTGTGGTGGGGAGCAGCAGCTCTGACTAGATGGTGAGTGAAGTGGTCTTTGTACCTTCAGCCAATATTAGACCACACAATCACTTCTTTTGGGCTCCAGTTCTCAGAGGATACAGTGAAAATCTGCTTTTTCCAGAAATTAGGATGAAGATGGATAGCGATGGACAGGTTTTTATTGACTGATGGACAACTCTTCTACAAATGTGTTCGTCACTAATCCTTAATGCAAAATTTTAAAGCCTCAGTTTTAAACTTCATTCAGATTAATCTAGTTTATCAAAAATATATAGATTTCTATAATTAGAATTACAATACGTCCTTACTTCTGAATCTTTACACCTAGACTCCTATGTCTCTGAAGCACCTGCTCTGGGTAATATAAGAAGCAGCAGTTTCTTCTTTTGTGTTGTTGGGTTTGTTGGTTTTTCTTGAGTTTGTAATTTATTTATTTTATTATTATTTTAAGCCGTGGGATTTATACAGAGATACTAGAGCCTTTCATTCTTAGCATCCTCTGCCCAAGTGTTCTGCAGGGATCCCCTCTTACCTGCCATCAGCGGAGGCTGCTCAGGCACTCAGAGAAGCCTTGTACTATAACCTGAAATGGTGTGCATTCTGGAGAGATGATCGTCAGTCCAGGAGCTGCAGTTCAGGCAGCTCTGCCTTGTGCTCTCTTTAATTAGCTGTCTGCTCTTATTGCAAACTGCTGCTGCAGTGAGCCTGTGGATGGAGATTTTTCTCTAAACCAGTGTTGCATGGCTCCAGCAACCTTTCCTGGCTGGAGCAGAGATGCTCTGCCGGAGCATTGCTTGGGATCTCAGGACAATACGCAGGGATGCAGGGACAGGCTGTGCTGAAACACATTAGTTAGAGAGCAATGTGCCACTGAGTTAAATTACTTTTTTTGTTTTTTTCTTGTCTCTGACGGGAAGATGGTATTTGGAAAGAAGCCGCAGCTTTTGCACTGCAGGAGGTTGCACAAACCGCTTTTACTTTAGGGAATTTTAGGGAGTCTGAACATCTGTCCCCAGGGAAGCCCTGGGGCTGCTCTGAACACATCAAGGATAAGCTTAAAGTTACATTGGTCCCTCTTTTCCCCTAAATCATGTCTTCTATAATGCTTGTTACCCAAGGTGTAACCCAGAAAAAAGCGTGCAAAAATCATGACAAAGATGTGTTTGCTAGAAATAGGGAACAAGTACTGCTCTTAGGCAACTTCCTATGATATTTTGCAGATAATGTTAGAAAATGTGTGTATAATTGAAATATGAATTCATTAGAATTCAGGTTATTTGATTACTTAGCTTTTTGTGAATATTTAAACATAATAAGGCACCTTTAAAACAAAACAAAACAAGAACACCCCACAAAAACATGAGGAATCATTAAATACATAATTCTATAACATATTGTATTTCTGTGAGTCCCTATGAGATTCCTTTGGCAAATCTGGGATACTGTCCCACAGCAAAGTTCTGTGCTATGGTGGCGATAAAATGTCCTGTCTTCTGGCTGAGGCAGTGTAAAAATGAAACAAGGGAACCTTGCCTTTGACTTCTGGGGGAAAAAGAACTCAACCTATCCAGGGAAATCACAAGATCCTTTTAATCTGTCATGGCATCCCATGAATACTGGAGTGAATCTGTGGGTTCGGGTCTTTTGGATTTTTTGGATTGTTTTTTCTTTTTATTTGCTTTGCTTAGTAAAGTAATTGGACAAAGAGGGAAATGTTCATTCAAGCTGGTAAAACTGTATCAAAACAGATGATGAGATCCCATACATGCTTGGTTTCCCAGTTAAAAATAAACTCAGAGCTCCCTCTAGTGAGATTTTAAACTACAATAATATGTTTTATTTCTTTTGAGTTAGTAAGTTTTAAAGTAAAATCAAACTATCTATTAGTCTGTCAAGCAAAAAAAAATTAAACACATACGGATAATTAATTTAAATCCTTTAGGAGATGTAAGAATGGGGGAACATTTCTCCTGCAGTTCCCTGTTTCTCACTCCCCAAAATGTTGTAACTAATTTCGAGTCAGCGCATCTCACTCTTTCTTTTCTCTTTGCTGTCATGGACTATTTATAAATGAGTTCCATAGTTCAGGTTCAGCTTGGGTATCATAAGGATTTTTTTTTTTTAACTCTTCTGAAGTACAGTATCTCAATGATTTGAGCCTGTACACTTGCCAGATGTGTTTCTCAGGAGTTTTCCATTATTTCCTGCTCCCGGTCATTAGCGTGTGAAATGCCTTTCCTGTGATATTTTGGTGCCTCAAGGCCTAATTTCAGTAGGAATACGAAGCGACATTGACAACTGTGAAGATGAAGAATTGTCAAGGAGTCCTTCAATTAGGTTAATTTTGGGTTTTGTTTTGAGAAATGGGGGGGAAGAGAAGACTCAGATCATCATTTGATATAAATAAACTTTATTTTAAGCCCAAATCAGATCTGTCCCAAGTCACTTAGGGGGGAGCAGTATCCGGTCTGCCTACATCTAGTCATTTTTTTTTCACTCTGTCAATGCCCAGAGAGCCCAAACAGAATCAGACAGTCACTAAAATAGGAAAGGCTCGTACATTTTCTATGAGAAATAACCACTGCTCTGAAGTCCTCATGAGCTAAATATAACATAGATAAGACCTAGGGGAAAGGAAAGTGCCATTATCCCATTTGATAGGGAAAAAAAGTTGGTACTACTTCCAAAATGGAATCAAGGATTTGCCCTCACTGTTGGGTAGAGGTACGTATGGGATCGCTCTACCTAGCCCTGAGCTTCCTTGCCTGAAATAATAAAACCTACTGGGAGGAAGGGTATCTCCATTTGGGTACAGTCCCCTGTCAGTGTTTTTAAAAGTCTACTGGACCACAGCAGATTCTTGTTTTGCTGCCTCAAAAACAGACGAATCAAGGTGTTTATTGACTGTATCTGACTTGGATGCCCCTCTCTGCTAATAGGCATTCCTCAGTTTTTATGCTGCCAACAATTTGTAGCCCTACGTTAAGGCTAAATCTAGACAAGCTTATTTCTAGCTGTCCTGACTGTAGGCTTTGATTACGCTGGTGTTCATTAAGTGTGCTTCTCCTACTCGAAAATCGCAGTTCAGACTTTGTTAAGAAAGTTCAGAATATAACTGCAGCTAATAAAAGCCATTCATCACAAACACCTCCTAGAGTTCACTTTTAAAATGAAATACTGAAAAAGTTTGGATTGACTGAGTGCCTGTGCCAAATTAACTGTTTAAGGGTGACAGGAGGTATCAAGAAGAGGTTCTGGGTTTTTTCTCTAAGATTTTTTAAAATAAAAGTTAGGTTTTAAAATAAGTTTTAAAAATAAATGTTAATTTCTTCTCCACAGAATGTTCTCTCTTATCTACCCCTAGTTAGCCTCACAAAGCCAGTCTGTGTTGACTGTGTCATTAACGGATGCTTTCAAAGAGTCATTTCAGCTTGAGCTGATTTATGTGACTCCCTAATCATGTCGCATCTCTGCAGGATAAGCAGAGCAGTGCAGCTCTGCCACACTGATCTTTGACCCCAGTGTATCTTTATGTCAGAGAAATGGAAATACAATTTCCAGTAGCTGTTTCTGCTAAATATGTTGCAGTACCAGATTCTTTCTTTCAGGGAATTTTTGTTAGGATATCTGCCAGAAGACTTTGGCACTCCTTTTTTCCTTATGTGATCAGGAGAGTCCCTATGTGATCTGACTGAATCAACATTAGGCTTCAGTATGTGATGCTTTATAGGCTTTTTATTTTTTCTTTCTTAGTCTGCATATACTCTTGTAAGAACTTCTGTGAAGGTTATGGTTTTATGATATGTTTTCTTTAGGAAGCATATAGCACTTACAATGAAACTTGGCCTTTGACTTAGCATTCTTTGTCTTAAGTTCATTTTTGAGGTTGTTTCTTGCTTGAGAGTTTGAGATGAAATCTTTCTTAGTGGGCATTTCCCAAATGCTGTTTGTAAAGAACTCTATGAAAAACTGGTGCAGACTGGAGAAATAATCACCTGTATTGGAATAGTTGTTGGGGCCTTATCCTATGGATTTCCTTCCAAAGGTCCCTCTGAGGATCATTTCTTATAAGGTTATGACCTCTAAATGTTCGTATTTCTCACTACTATTTCAGTGTCTTATCTATAGAATCTCTAGGAATTGTGCTGCTACAAGCTATCCTTTTAATTTATCCAATAAGGCATAAATAAAACTCGGGCTGTTGAAATAGAAAACCATAGAGGCATCTTGGAAGAAAGATTCTCATCAGTATTCTTGCATGCTCTAATGCTTTCTCTTGGATAATGGAACAATAGTTTGTTATTTAGGGAGGTAAAAATGTGATAGAAAGGTTTAATTATGTGTTTGCAAGCTATTTTAATATATCTAAAATAATACAAAGTCTTTCAAAAAACTTCTGCACAGAAACAACTTTCTGTCAGGTTTTCTAAGAGAATGGCCTCCGGACTATTTTAGGTTAAATAGATCAGTTTACCTGATGTTGAAATAAGAATTAGAAAATACACAAAGGCGATGATGTTGCTTCCGTCTGGAATGATGCTTTTGTACATTTTATGATGATGGATTTAATCTTTTGGCTCCTGAGAATCCAAATTGAAATGAGTGAAATTAAGACTTTTTTTAATTCCACATATGGTACGATGAGGAAAAATATTGTTGTTACTGAGCCAAACATCCTGCAAACCAGGGGCAGCAATTTTACCCATGGTAACTCAAAACCTTGGAGAGGACCTGCTGCTTTCCATTAGCACCAGTGAGGGTAGATCTCTATTTCATTTGGTGTTTTGATCGGCTGCTGTAAATTCTGTGACAGAAAGTTGCTCTAAAACTTTCCTGATGTGCTTATTGGCTAAATAAATCAGAGGTGAGTAAAATTCTGATCAGATAATTGCGTGCTCAAAAAAGAAGACATACAGACTTCAGAAGATCAGTATTTGTCTTTAAGTGCAATTGAACTTGTACATAAAGTAAAATAAAATTGTGTTTCTATTTCCAATTGATAAGGTAAGGGGACCATTTAAGTTGATATTGTCGAAGTGACAGTAGACATGAGAAAGCCATTCCTTCCCCCTGAAGCTAGAACCTCCCAATTTTCTGTCTAGCTGATAGGGACAGCAGTAGAAATCTTTTGGCCCTGAGGCAAGATACCTCTCAAATAGTAATAATTCAGCTGTTCGAGCCAGTCTTGTTCATTTCTAACGATTACTGGGTTGAGTGAGCCAGTTTTAAAACTTACACTGTTCCTGGAAATTTATTCTGAAATAACCATTGTATTACCATTTTACTTAAATCATTTTTCTTTTAACAGAACAGTGTTTCATATTTCTTCATTTTTGTACCATTAGTCTACATGTGGAGAACAGATTCAATTATCCTTCTGGGTGTCTACTTTTAGATTTAAGTTGTAATTGTCATAATGGATATTACCAATCTCTTCAATTAGTTTCAATGCTTCTAAAAAATATCCAAATAAGCGTATGGGAAGATTTACTGAAACTTAAAGTGTAACTTATCCAGATCAAGAATGGTACATATCCCAGTAAACAACATCCTTTACCTTTCTGTTCTTTGACATCATCACTTTTGACCATATCACCTGGGCACATCCTCAAAATTCTGCAGATTCACACACAGAAAACTTGTATGGCCTAAAAGAATTCAAAATGTTAAGAAGCTCATAGAGGGCAATAAAGTCTACAAAAACACATTACCTGCCTGTCATTTATATATATATATGTAATTTTTTCCTTTTAATTCTATTTTCCTAAGTATTTAGTTTATTCTTCACACTTTTTTTTATATTTAATCTCTTAAAGTTTCACATTCTATCTTTTTGTTCTTTCACCTTTGTAAATTGCAACCCATATACTTGGAATGTGCCTCGGTTCCCTAGATTTACAGGATATAAGGGGCTTGCACATGTTTGCATGTCACTGAGTGTGTAATCAACTTTTGCTAGTAATTACAGATGATATTCAGGTAGTTTACCTTGATCTCCAAACCTCTCTTTCTTTTAGTAGATGCTCACAGGAGAAATGGAATTGGAGAGGTGCAAGGGGGAATTTTGCAAAAATATTGCAGATAAGTGGGTTGAAAGTGGAAGTTACCTTCCTTTCAGGCTTTGCTGATCTTCTCAGCACCACCTGTGGCCTGAATCCAGCCCAGTTCCTGCCCCGGGCAGTTGTACCCGGAGCATCCCCAGCCCTGCAAGTGGGCAACCCCATGCCTGTTTTACTGCTGGAGCCTGGTGCTGCCAGCGTGTTTCCATAGCCCCTCGGCTGAATGTAACTCCCACCCAGCACAGCCCTCAGGAAACTTTTTAAATGTTTTTAGCATGTAGGCACCGGCGCTCACGCTTCAGTAAAGCAGACGGGAAAAGGAAAATGTAGAAGCTGTCTTTGATAGCAGGGGGACAACACCGTGTCTTAAAAGATTCATTGAGTGCTGTGTCTCAGAGCACATAGCGGAGTGTAAACCTCCCAAATTCCAGGTGTCTCCTATCTACCAGATGTTTCCTTTTTCGCTTACCAAAGCTGTTCTAAGAGGCGCTGGTTCATATAAATATAAAGTATTTATCATAGCAGTGATTTTCACCCAGCTGAAATCACATGCTGTCAAATACCTTCCCCTGTGGTCACGTAAATATTTAATTGATGTGAAAAGGGCTTGGGAAGAGCAGAGATTTTAATTATTACTTATACTTTCTGGAAGACCATTTATCATGAGACCCATGGCAGTTTGGTGCTGGTAGATGCAGATCCATTAATAACCAGGGAAAAGGAGAGGAAAATCTAGGACTGAATGCCCAGGTGTGGGAAGGGCATGGATGACAGGTACAAGGCAATGAAGGCATAGGAATCAAACCTTTGAGATTCTTTGAAAATTAAAATATCCTTAACATCTTGCCTCTCCTTCACTCCACTGCTTGTTAAAATAGGGATAATGTTAGCAATGTTTTTCATGCGTTTTTCATGACTCTTGTTTGTGATTTCAGCAGCTTCTGTTTCAGAAAAAAAAAAAACAAAAATGAGATTTTCACCTACTGGTATCTCTTTAAACACATATGTAGCAGTGAATGGCTCAGTATATTTAAAATGAGGCCAGATAAGGGAAAGAAGCAGGGCTCCTTTGTGGAGGCTGGAGTAGCGCCTACCAGCCCTGCCTTCTGCAAGCCATGGTCTGCGTCCAGCCCACCAAGCAATGGAAAATCTATGTCCGTGTTATTGTCTACGCATCTGCGTAGTCCTCTCCTTCCTGGCTTGTAAGGGAGGCTACGTCAATATACTTCATGGGCTGCTTCAGGACCTGCCTCTTACCTGGTTTTGAGAATAGACCCATTTCGGTGTGTAAAATGCTGTAGGTGCTAGGTTGATAAAGCTCCACGAGCACAGAGACAGCCTGAGCTGTCCCCGGCAAAGGAGGAGGAGCAGTAGCTGTCAGCTGTTCTGATATATTTATCCCTCATGCTCTAGTCTATTTACACTGAAAGGGGTACCCTGTGGCACAAATAACTCAGATAAATAATTACCTGATTTATCTGAAATAAATCTAAGGCTTTCCACGAAGTTTCAGCGTGCTTCCTCTTCCTGATGCCTCTCCTGATATCTGCATCCCAGACAAAAGCATAAAAATGACAAGTGCCCCCGATTCAAACACGCAGCTTTTGCAGGGGAGGTATCAGTGAGCATTTTCCCCCTATCGTACTTGAGTGTTTTCCAGGTTTTATTTCTCCAGTACCTACAGAAGGACAGAACGGAAAGTCAGAAAAAAAGTCCAGCCATCCAAGCCCACATTCCTCCTTTACCTCTCGTTCTCGTCTGCTCCTTTTTTCTTTGCACACAGGCTCCTTTTCACGGCATAAACAGTTTCCCTGTTGCGACTCCTTTCCTGCAGAACAATTCATCAACACCAAGATTAACTGATTTATGTTATTACCATTTTTCCTGCCACATGTCACCAGGGTGGTCCTCCCTTTTAAGTCCAGGGAAGAAGTCCAGATACATGATGTTTGGAGCAATAGGGATTGTCTTTATTTGTGTACATTCCTAGCAGGATAGATAGTTTACAGAGAATAGCTATGATTTTTCTTGGGGGGGAGGGGGGAAGAGAAAAAGATGCCAGAGCCGTAATTTTTAAAGGAATAGTGAAGAACTTTATCTCTGTTTATCCATTATTGACAATGCTAATTGTGAGGTTAGATTAGTTCTCTTAGGTTTATTCAGATTTTGCAACATTTTGTTCAGAACATTAATGCATCTATGTATTGGGTTTATGCACGTTTTCTTTTTTTGCTCCTTTTCCATTCTTCCATGAGCCATCAGTAAACAGGAAATGGATTTATAATCTTTCTTTTCTCCACATTTTACTTTTACCTGATTTCTCATAGAGTTTACTTCTGACTTTCTTGAAGGGTAGTTATCTTGCAACTCCTAAGCTTAAAGCATCGGTTGATCTTTAAAGGGGGGTGTGTTTCCTCTGCTCCTCACCCTCCCTACTACAGATACATGATTTTTTTCTTGTTTATCATATTAGTATGATTATATTGTTGTGATAGTATTTTTAACATTGGTATAAATTTGCCCTAGTAAAAAAAGAATTTTTTTGCAATATCCAGAATTTAGTTAAATTCTAAAATGCCAAGAAAATTCTACTTTATTATTTTCTTGGTGACTGAATGACTGAAAAGTGCATGTTTTCAGAATAAATATCCTCTCATCACTACTATTTTTTAAAATGGATATTTCTTTTTGCATTAGTTTTCTTTTGCTGCTATGTTTAATTTCAGGGGGTTTTTATTATTTTCATTTGATTTATTTTCGTTTTATGTCACCCAAGGAGACTAGGCCTACATGTAAAATGTGTGGTACTACATATCATAATCCCTAACATACTCCATGTTTCACTAAACAATGAACAGTCAGTCTTATTCAAATTAATCCAAAATAAATCTGTTCAGGTATTTAAAGTTCCTATTAGTTTAATAACCAAGTCCTATTCAGCAGAAATAACTGAGTCTATATTGGCCAGTGGATGTCACTGTTACAATGCAAATATAACTAAAAATAGCTATGGATAACTTTGAATAGTGATCTCAATGAGTTTAAAAAAAAATAAAATAAAGCTCACAGCCTTTACTGCTGTGATTCATTGAAGTTGCAGATGAGTGAAAAATATAGGCAGGTAACCTATTGCAACTATTGGTTGGTATGGGGTTATTTACTCTGGTGTGCAGACCTTTGGCATACAGCACCGCATCACCCGCATCCTGCTGCTGGGGGCTGCTAGACATAAGGTGGAGGCTGCGGTTGAGGGAGCAGCCCTGGCAACCTTCTCCTTATAGCTCCAGCATCAGGATGTGACTGGGAGCATCTTTGTCATACAGACCTCGTCATGCAATGGGAACCATCTGTTGTTCAGAAGCTACATTTACCTTTGAAAAATAAGGCATTGGATGCTGTTATAAATTTATTAAATAAATACAGGGCAACAAATTTGTTAGAATCATAGAATCGGTGGGGTTAGAAGGGACCTTTAAGATCATCAAGTCCAACCATTAACCTGCCTTGACAAAAAACACTTCTAAACCATGTCCCTCAGTACCACATCTACCCTTTTCTTAAACACCTCCAGGGATGGTGAATCTGCCACCTCCCTGGGCAGCCTATTCCAATGTTTAATAACCCTTTCAGTGTAAAAATGTTTCCTGATATCCAATCTAAACCTGCCCTGACATAACTTGAACCCGTTTCCTCTTGTCCTATCCCTTGTCACCAGGGAGAAGAGCTCAGCCCCCATCTCTCTAAAACCTCCTTCTCCTTCTTGTAGTGAGGAGCCCAAAACTGAACGCAGCACTCGAGGTGGGGCCTCACCAGTGCCAAGTACAGGGGGATGATCACTTCCCTAGTCCGGCTCACCACCCTGTTCCTGATCCAGGCCAGGATGCTGTTGGCCTTCTTGCCCCCCTGGGCACACTGCTGGCTCATATCCAGCCNCTTTTCGCTCATCCACTAGGTTGGTTAGGATACCGTGTACTAAAGAGCAGAAACAACGTGAGGTACCAGTCTCACATATTTTCTTGACGTCTTTTTTGCTGCCTTTTGCCAATCAACTACTAACCACAAAAATTCATAGCTTTCATTCTTCATTGTTGTTACACCACCACGTGGTACAAACAGAATGATTACTTGGAGTGATGACAAATATCTCATGCACACACACACATACATATAGACAAATGATACATGTGCATACATATTTTAAAAGTACGTTTTCGTCTCAACTACCATTGCATGACTCAAAAAAGTGTTATACTTGGAGGAGACTAGCAAAGAATGGTCAGAAAAAGAAATAATTATGACTTTCAGGGGGCTCTGAAGATGATTTTTCACCCTTCTTTTTTCCTCACCTCCACTTGCCTTTCCCAGAAGAACTTTCACTCCCTACACACTCCCCTGCTGCACTTCCTAGCACAGGATGCTAAAGCCTGCTGTGTTAGCATGATTCTTTTCCTGCAAAAAGTAGTGAGAAATATGCACATGGATATTTGTATGTATATATTCGTGTAGATACATGTATACATACGGATGCAGACACGCAGAGCTCGATTTGCTGACAGTTTGCAGAGGCAGCCTGAGCTATCCTTGCTAAGCCAAGCTGATGGTTTCCAGAACCCCATGGATTCCTCTAAGCTGTTATTTGCTCCATTTGCAGCCATAAAGTTTCTCAGGTAAAATTCTAACCTGATGTTGAATTGAGCTTTGTTTGACTCGTAAGACAATTAACAGCAGAAACATGGAGAAACATGGAAAAACATACATCTTCTCATTTGGGATAATATTTGTTTAAAGCTAAAACTGCTAATAATATGCCCTACTTCTCTTGAAGTATTCAATTTGTAGTGATCACGTTTCCATAAGCATCTCACCATTAGTCTTTTTAGGTTCCAGCGCGTCTTGCTTCAGTCACACCAGTTTACACATCTTAACTGAGCTAGAAAATCACGTTTTGCCAGCAATCTCTCAAATATTTTCCTTGAAGTAATTAAAAATTTGATGCTGCTTCTCTGAAGCTTAAAATAGATGGTAGAATGGCTGAAACCTAGCTACCTACTGGCTTTTCCCATGCAGGCTGGGGGGGAGTGGTACGTTTCCCAGGTTATCGTCTTTTCCTCTCCACATGCTGCACTGGGGACTTCTCCTTGAGTATTCTGCTATAGTGTTTAGGGGAACCAAAGGATCTGGTTCAAGTGACACAGTGTCTGCTTGCAACTTATACAGTCTTAGTGGAGTATGATTTCTTTACGCTTCTAAAGGAATAAAGGGGAGAAGAATGCTTTAATAATCATTTTAAACAAATGTTTTGCCACTGTTCTTGAAGCTCTGAGTGCACATCATGAAGCCATCAAGCTCTTCTGCAGCACTGACAGTATATGCTTTTGAGATAAGTGGTGAAACGAGAAGCATGCGACATACTTGAGGTGAACTGGCATTTTCATCTTGAGAAACAGCAGTCCTCAGATTTGGACAACAAAATACAAAAGTACTCCATATCTCTTGTAGAGGGAAATGGTATCTATCCGATTTCAAGTGCAAAGCTTTTGTATATATTTTAAAAACAAGCAGTTAAAGTGGGTATGTGAAAACAATTTGCGGATTTTGCCTTGGGTGCCTTGAGACTGACAAAGATTTTTCTGCTCGTGACAGCCTACTTTGTCTGTATAGTTCTACATGATGCTGGAATAAGATAGATACAGTCAGGCAGTTACTTCTGCAGCAGTAATAGTCAGGAGCAACACCCACTTAAAGAGCACTACAAACCGTTGAACACCACTGAACAGGCTGTTGAAACGTAGCACTTTAGAGTATGTGAAACCAAAACGCTATATACAAGCAAGAATTAGGTATGTACTGATTTTTTTTCCATTTTCTTTTTGTGACAATCATGAAAATAGAAGTGATTATGTTGTCTCTTCGTGCAGTAACAAATACGTTTTTGAGTAAATAAAATGCATGCAAATAAATTGAGAGATCAAAACTGCTACTGCCTTATAGATGAGCATTTTAAAAAATGGTTTTAATTTATGAGAATACATTTTCAGAGTAACTAGCATGGATACCTTCCTAAAAACAATGGAGCATTGTGTAATTAATCAGTATAGTTCTATATTAACACAATAATCAGGAATACTTGTATTACAAAAACATTGCTATTTCTAAAGATTTTGAGTGGCTAGAATCCTACTTAATACAAACAGAAAAAGCAGACATGGAAAGCTGTGTCTGTGCATACACTATTATTACCTTAATTTACAACCATCTTGTTAAGTAAAAGAAATCCAATTCCATAGTGTGCAATTCCACTTTGACTGAAAATAATCAGCCTTTTCCCAGGTTTAGAATCAGATCCAGAATAGCTGTTAAATTTATTTCACATGAAAGCCTTTAAAAAATGGATTTGGAAATACAGTCTCAAATTGTCCTACCAACTTAAAGGTAAAAAACCTGTTACACTTAAATCGAAGATACTATATACAGTGCTTCCAGCTTTCTGTTACTTCAGGCCTGCAGGGCAGCATAAACGAATTAGCGAGTAGGATGAAGCAAGATGGAAAACTTGGCCTGAATTTAAACAGATGAGAGATTCAGCTATCCAGTAGCTCTATTTATATATATAATTCTAATATTGTCATTTTTGTTAAATGAAATGAAGACAGTTAACTGTTCCTAATGAAGTAAAGACAAAAGTGTTATGAACTTTCAACCTAATCTTGAGCTCTACATCAGCCCAATCCCACCCCAAAACCTAGTAACTATAAACCAATATGGTAACAAATTTCCCAATAGATTTAGCAATCCAAACTGTAGAAAGCGAGTTTGGGAAAAAGCACCCATTATCCCTATTTCTCTGTTGAAGCCAGACAGAATTGGAAAGTCCCTTTTCCTCAGTGTGGGCCCTGGCTGCAAGTTGGTCCCCTTACCAACCTCCAGGAGCCTTCAGGAATGCCTTTCCTACTTTACATCCCATATAAAGTCTATATATATAGAAGGAAATATAGATGGTACCTTTATGTAATCCTTCATGTTCTCACCCCACAGTGGAATGAAAGCATGTCCCGCTTCTTGCATGGATGCCTCACAGGGAAAAAGTGAGAGGAAGGGATGCAGAACAAACTATTTACTTTCTCTAAAGAAAATAATGTTAAAAATGCTCTGTGAACTTCCATCTACTCTAAAAGCTAAAAGAAAAATGTCATTTCTCTCTCAAGAAAAAAATAATTATCCTTTGACCTGATATTTGCACGCTTTCTCCAATTTCCATTTAAAGGAAGGGGAAAAAAGAGAAAGTTAAGCTAGAAATGCCCTCTTCAGTGAAGAAAACCTTCATTTCCCTGTAACACCTTAGAAAATTATACCTAAAGGTATATGAAATTGACTGCATTTTTCTATTGTTTCTGTGGCCACACAAAGCTCATTTTTTCAAAGTATGACATCTTTTCAATGCAAAAGATTCAGGATCAGAAGGCTAGAGAAATACAACACTGCCTGAAACTGAAAAGAAGAATTTAAATTGGGAAAGGGGGAGGAGGAGGAAAAATCAAAACAAATCTGGGTTTTTTTGGTTAATTCTGTTTTACATTCTGGTTTTGCAGGTGTGTCTGGTGAGTAGTCCACAAGCTCCAGCACTCATGCTCTTGTTTATTATTCTTTAAGAGTATATACTA
Organism: Rhinoptilus africanus; assembly: GCA_013400135.1. Classification (NCBI taxonomy): domain Eukaryota; kingdom Metazoa; phylum Chordata; class Aves; order Charadriiformes; family Glareolidae; genus Rhinoptilus; species Rhinoptilus africanus. The sequence continues at coordinate 308,190 of VXBO01009389.1, forward strand.
TGTGTTCCAAGAGATTATTCTTTTAACAGCTTTTGGCATGTAATTACTGTTTGTCCAGGATACGAGTAATGTACAAATATCCAGCCTGCAGAGAGTTCACTTGGCTCATGTAAGAGATGTAGAAATAAATATAACTTCAGAGGATAAGCTATGTTTTAACAGGCTAATAGACTGCACGTGTATAGGAACAAAGTGTAATCTGGGTATCTCTTGAAACAAATCCTTGAGAACATTCACAGCTGATTTGATTTGAGTCCTTTTAGCTCACATGGGGCCCATGTCAGTGCTGTTCAATTAGCATGGTGTTTGTAGATGAGGAAAGCGTTCCTCTCCCATCACCCACTTCCTGACATCTAATTTTTCCTCAGGTATCATGCAATTCCGCATTACTTTGACCTTCTGGCTTGCAAATTCAACAACATGGTATTTAAATTCTGAAGCATTTTTTTTTTTGTCATGACACTTTAAAACAGAAATACATAAGCCTTTTTTATTATTTGAAATTTTCAGAGACATTGATGGTGAAGTCCATATTATTGCATTTGGCTGTGAAGTTAAGGACACTCAGAGAGATCAGTTTTATAAAAAGGCATCTGCAACGTTATTATTGCGTATCTTCTTGTTGTTTAATAGTATCGTTCTTCCCAGGTCAGAGTATGGGATCGCTAGGCCAGATGGCACCACGCTAATTTCTCTGCAAAACATTGCCTGTGAGTCTCGTGGGAGTTCACCTGCTATAGGCGAGCAGGCAAGATCTGTGGTGGTGGAATGCAGAAGTCTGTGGGATAGGATAACCCACCTCAGTATGTTTCTTCCAAAACGATGGGGAGGTGATTGATGCATGGTAAATTCGCGTGTGGGCTTGCAGCTCACACGTTTGGCATCGATCCACTCTCAGATGTCGCTGTCAGAGAAAATACATGCCGATGTTCTAGTGGAGAGCTGGGATGAGGACATAGTACTTGACGTGGGGTCATGCAGCCATGGAGGTGTCTAGTCATGCAATAGGAAAAAAGGCAACAGCTGCATGTGAGCGTGAGGCTGAAGTGAGAAATTTCTGGGAAGATGCTAATTGAAACACCCTGTTATGATTTCATTGATGATGCTGTGGTGAAGAAATACTCTTCTTTGAAGAAATTCTCAGTAGTTCCTTTTGCTTTGCAAGACGGCAGGTTGGCTGACAAGGATTGCAGGCATGTTGTGAGATAAATTTAAGAGTGAAATTACCATATCTGAATTTCAGTGGTTTACAGAAATTGGAAAGGAAAAAGTCTGATATTGCTATGCGGTGACATTACATTACTGTGCTAGCTGCTGCCGAGAGGATATCCTAATGTTTTTGTTGAACCATTTTGTTTGTATTACTGAAATTCTAAAACTTTTAGCTGTGGACTCGGACTTAGCTCTTCTGAGTTCTGTAAGGAAATGTGTATCAGGAAAGACTGACTTTCCTGAATGAATCGTATCGATCAATTTCACCTTGTGTGCAGGTAACATGTCACACTCACGTAGTGCTTCCATGTGATGTGAGTGGAAATAAACAAATGACATGCAGGTAGAGGTTTTACATAGTAAGTGTCTGGCCATGCTCATAAACCCGTGTTCATTTCACCCCTGTTTCACCTTTTAAGAGTTCATCAGGTGCCTTTTCTTGGCTTTTTTGGGGAGGGAGAGGGTAAAAAATTATAGTTGAGAAAGAGAGCAGGTATGAGGCCAAAGAAACCCAAATAGTAAGAACTAGGACGTTCTAAACAGAACTAGCTTGGAGGTGATGAAAGACTTGGCTGTCAGAAATGTCCTAAGCAATAAGAGAGGGTTAATCTCTAAACCAAGGAGCTGATGACTCAGGAAACAATAGTAAATCTAGGAAGAAATGCCTAAATGATAACTTTGGAGGTTGGGGTTTGGGGTTTTTTTACTGGAAATTTAGACTATACAGCTAAGGACTATATTTACATCTTGTTTCTAAAAGTTTCTACTGCTGTCACTCTTGAGGCTCCTGTGCTGAGCATACGGTACTAAAGAAAAGATGCACAGATTTGCAGAATAGGTTAATACAGTGGAAACATAAATTATATGACAGATAACTTCATTATTGATAGTGGTTTTTTTGTCTATCTGATTATTTTCATCTTTACTTGGCATATTAGGCTGCTAGTCAGAAATAGAATTATTTTGCAGCAGTTTGGTAGCTGGTACTGCAGAGTTGGTTAACAATAATCTTTCTTGGGTTTTGCTGCAGATAAAATGTGAAATAAGAAAACTCAGACTTATAATAGATAAGAAAAATATGAATTTATAGAAGGTTGCGTACCTGGGAAATTTGGACAGGCATGAATATTGGATTGCTGCTATTATAATTCTGTTTTTCCGTCTTCATCTGCTTCTTGACATTAGTGCTTTCTTTATAATCTCTTTCTATTATTATAGGAGGATTTTTTTTTAGCAAACCGACATTTCACCATCTTTTAATTTCTGTACAGGTCTGTTTCAGTGTACACCAGCCACAGGAATGTTGAACTCCTTAGAATTCTAGTTTGGCATTTTGACCCAAATATTCTAGAACAAAATTCAGCTTCTTTGCTGATGGAAATTAAATTTTCTCTAACATATGAACTGTAAGTTTCTTTCTGTTCCTCATGTTAGCTGGATAAATTAAGGCCAGAACTGGAAAAGTAAATCTATTCAGGGAAATTATTAGTATATAAACATGAATCTATAAAACATGAGCTTAAAAGCAATGCAATTACAGTGAGCTACAGAATCAAGGCCCAAACACTTCAGTCAGAAAATAGTCAATTTCATGGATATAAGAAAATTCTATCTAGACAGAGAGAAAACTTCTCTTAAATTATCATAGAAATTAAATATTAAAATATGGAAATCGGGGAGATTTCAAGGGTTAGTGTCTCAGCAATACAAAATAAATACTTTATAGAAATGTTCCATTTTTTAATTCATCTACTACACGATTTAGCATGCTCCATAATCTGCTTTCTAGACCTTCTCCAGAGTGCCCGACAGCTTTATCAGAGCTAATGAAGGGCCTCCCCATCGTCCCAGGGTCTATGACAAAATTCCCCTTGTTTTCAGTAAGATCAGAACATTTGCAAACAATTTTACTGCAACTATTGAACACTATGAATTTTGCGTTGCAGAGCTTTAATTAGCACAGAACTGCCCTCCTTGCAAGAGATGGACTCAACAATTCTGTAAACATTAATTTTTCATACTATTTGAATGTATTACATAAAAATTGATAGAAAATCAATAATTTTGGGTGCTGCCTTAAACTTTTAGTGCCCTCACTCAGACAACATTTTAGACTAAGGAATCACCCTGATCCCCAAAATCTTCTTGCAAATTGTTTAGAAATTGGACTTTGCAAGAATTTTAGAAATCGGTATGTTTGTGAAGGAACATTTTATTTTGAATTTATATTATAGGCCATTTAATATTATCTCGCTATTCTGCACTTTGATGGGATGCATAAATGCATATTCAATAAAATCCTTCATTACAGATACATGGAAAATAACATAACTTTATAGTTTGTTTTAACAACAATTCAAGGTTGTGTGTCTGCCTCCTGGTTTGAATTAGTATGGTTCCAACTCCCTTGCATTTGCTTTTTGTTACATCCTCTATTATAAGCATTGAAGGTCGTCTAATCCAACCTCCTATTCTGAAGCTTCACCATTGCCATCACCAAAATGGGACAGACATAGCTTGGTTGAAATAAGTTTTGAAAACCTTCAAGGATAGATATTTCCCTACTTTGTGGGTAACTCATTCTGACAGTGCATTACCAATGCTGTGAAAATTTATTCCTAGTGTTCAGTCTGAATCTCACATGCCATAATGTGCGGCTGTTGTCACTAATCAGGTCATCTTTGTACTGTCATCTTTGCAAGTGACTTCTGAGTTATTGTAGCCTGATGGAACCCTGTAGTTTATTTTTCAGATTAAATAAACCCTGTTTTTTTTCAACTTCTCACAGTTTATATATTGTAGAACCCTGACCATCTAGGGCAGCCCTTTTACAGACTTTCTGCAGTCCTCTGACACCTTTCCTGAATTGAGAGGATGTGGAGCAGGAAAGCAAGACACTATATTGCAAGTGCAGCTACAGTGATGCCAAGCCAAGAGGATTAATAACCCTTTGATCTGTTGGCTGCATTTCTTCTAAGGTTTGCCTTATTTGTGATGCAAGTGCGCAGCTGGCTGGTATTCAAGCTGGTGTTCCCCATAACCTTCGGGTCCTTCCCATCAGAGCTGCTGCTCAGCCTGAATTGATGTATGGGGTTTTTCCAGGTGCAGAATTTTGCACTCACAAGTTTCTTTTGGACTAAGTTTAGTTTTCTTTCGGGTCAATAGTTAAGAGCTGGCTATAATTAACTTTTGAGATGGCTGTATTTCTTAAGGAAAAAATTGTCATATGTCCCTTATCGCCAGCTAATTAGGTTTTAATTTAAGGTTCTACTTCCTGTGACTTTCTGAAAAGCACTGTGGAATTAGAAAATTTAATTTAAAGCATCTCTCTCTCATAGCCTGTTTTACTAGCAAAACAACTTCCTGGTAGAAAGTAAATCTGGAGGCTCAGTCCCCCTGCTCTTATCAGGCAAAATCTTTACAGATCCCAAGTAATACAGATATGCAGAGAGCTACACATACTATGATGAAGCGAAACCAAAATAAAAAAGTCTTACTTTCTAATCTCTCCTGACAAAGACTGTATTTCATGAAAAAGGCCTGTCTGCCTGTAAAACAGAGTTAATGTCAAAACTGAGTACCTCAAACCTGAGCAAAAACTCAGTCAGATATGTGGGTACATCAACCTTAACCTTTTGAGTCGTGATTTTGGTTCTGTTGACTTGTAGAGATAAAAGGTTTAAGTCTAGTTCTGTTTGATCCTGATCTCTTCACTAAGTCTAGAGTTTTGATTTGTTTATAAAACATTACTGAGAGATAATGTGAGACTTAGCTTAATATAACCAATGATTTCAAAAGTTAGAGTATTCACTAGCCAGTGAGTGCAAGGGTAGATTTTTATTTTAATAAGCTTCAGAGCCAATGTAGCTTATGCATATGAAGCTTAAGATTGTACACATTTCCTACATATCTTAGCCATCAATTCATATTCGTATTTGTTCTGTTGTCTTCGCTCTAAAAATACTGTTAAACTGGACCAATCTCTCCTTATTTACCAAAGAATTATCTTTCCAGATTCTCATATTATCATATTTTGCAATTATCAAGCTTTGTCAGGCAACTGTGTGAAGGATTTAATTTTAAAACACCTTTGTAGAGATATATTTTTCTTCTCTTTGCAGACCTTACCCCCAGCTGTCATATCTGTAGTTTCAAGTGTATGTGCAATCTACTGCTAAAAATAGAGCTCTATTATTAAGAAACAAGTAGAAAAATAAGTAATTTCTTTCCTTGGAATTTAATTATTCTGCTGTGATTCTGAGCACTGCCTTAGCCTGGCTTTCTCTCCCCATCATTCTCTGCACTAATACAGCTGGATAAATCTGTTTGAATTCAGCCCTGCAACTCTCCACGGAGGACGGTGGACCACAAATTAGATGGATGGTGCTGAGTACCAGGCAGCTGACAGCCTCTTTTCCAAGAGTTTGTGAGACAACCCCTTTAGGCTGTAATTTTACTTATCAGCACCTTTTCTTTCCCTCTGCATTTTGTAGATTATTATCATAAGAGAGCAGATAATATTCCTCTTGTTTTCCTCTGGTAAGGAAGGGAACATATGCTACTTCACCTGCAAGTCAAAGGTGTCAGTCAAGGTCACTTGAAGAAATAGCTGGGGCCTAGAACCTTACAAAGGTTTAGACCATTACAGAAAGAACTACACTTGCTGTTTGGAGACTACATATGGTTATTAACTACTAAGTTTGTAGTTTGAATTGTACTTATTTTTGTCGTCTGGTGACTCTCAGTTGCTGGGCATAGATTTTGGGTTTAATCGCGACTTATTGATTCTAACATCTACATTAAAGCTTGAAAGTAAACAGGGACTTGATGCTTCTTTTGGCTTGCTCCTCTTTTTCTGGCGTTTGTTGATCAACAAGAGCCAGCCTGGCTGGTCTCCACTTGCCTTATTCTGCCATGTAACATCTATAGTGCTGTCTCTCAGCGGGAAAGAGCTGTTCCCAGCAGTTTTCCTGAAACTGCTGGAGTACAGAGGAATGCCTCATTATTACCTTCAGTGTGCAGAAAGCCGCCGGAGACTAACAAATGAGTAGGATAACGTCTCTGCACCACCATAGCTTCTGCATCTTTTCCTATACTAACGGACAACAAACCTTCTGCAAATGTTCCAAGCAAAAACAAATTTTGGTCAGCTATCCTGAGGAGGTAAGGTTATTTTTTTCCCTTATGGTAAGAGTTGGATGTGTCAGCTGTGCATTACATAAAGGCAATGTCGGGTATACTCTAGAAAGAAGTGCTGGAGAAAACCTCCCTGGTTAGGATGCAGTTTTTATTTTATCTATCTACCTATAAGAGCCCTTGTATGGATGTATTAGTTTATATATGGCTTTTCAGTATTTTTTCATAGTGGAAAAACATCCTTGTACTAAAAAAATGCAGATGTGTATCCGTCATGGTTGTTTAACTAAACTGATATAGACAGAGCAGTGCAACTTTATAGTATAGACTGGCCTGTAGTAAGGGGTGGCAGTCATGTAATTTTTTAAGCAGATGGTGTACTACAAGCCCCAGTCAACTATGGGAAAGTTCTAGCTCTGCTTTACTCCTGCTTAGAGGAAGTCTCTAGTATATCTTCTAGCACACAAATGGAGACACACACTTTGAAGGAGCTGCAGAGGTTGGAATAGGTGATTTAATTAACTTCTGCCAAGTAAATAATGTGTGTATCCCTAAACGGAGGAGATAGTCTAGACACAAGCTGGAATAATGGACTGACTGAATTTAGGAGGATCAGATAAAGAGGTAATTGCGGTAGAAAAATTAAAACCAAAAACATTTTACAGGAGTTGAATGATACTATCGTGAAACTTACTCAGAATCCAGAGAGAATAATGTCAGCAGAGGGAGACGGGGAAAGATATTAAAGCCTTATAAATTTGAATCTTTTATCATCTGGAATGAGCCTCTTGGCATACACTGTGGACAAAAGGGAAATTGTAACACAAATAGCATAGAAATGGGCCACACCAGGCCTTGAATGTGCAGTTCAGTGTCTTTTTGTAAAAAGCCATCTCCAGTAAGATTAAGACTGTAAATTTTATAACATATATGAAAAAAAGGCTGGTGACACAACACAGGTTTATGGCGTGATAATGGGGATGGAGGGGCTGACATACAAACCTAACTCACAGTGCCTTGGTGTAAACACATCTGTTACTACCTAAAGGAGGTGTAATGTATACTTAACTTCCCTTTATAGAGAGTCACAGAATGCCGGGGGTTGGATGGGACCATTGAAGATCATCTGGTCCAACACCCCTGCCAACACGGGGTCACCTACAGCAAGTTGGACAGGAACGCATCCACGTGGGTTTTGAATGTCTCCAGAGGAGACCCCACAGCCTCTCTGGGCAGCCTGGGCCAGGGCTCTGCCACCCTCAAGGTAAAGAAGTTTTTCCTCACGTTGAGACGGAATTTCCTGTGTTCCAGTTTGTGCCCATGGCCCCTTGCTCTGTTGCTGGGCACCACTGAAAAGAGTCTGGCCCTATCCTCTTGAGACCCACGTGTTAGATATTGATAAACATTGATAAGATCCCCCCCTCAGTCATCTTTTTTTCTAGACTGAAAAGACACAAGTCCCTCAGCCNGGACACTGCACTCCAGATGTTGCCCCTCCAGGGCAGAGCAGAGGGGGAGGATGACCTCCCTCGACCTGCTGGCCACACTCTTCTGGATGCCCCCCAGGATGCCATTGGCCTTCTTGGCCATAAGGGCACGTTGCTGGCTCACGGTCAACTTGGTGTCCCCCAGCTCCCTCTCTGCAGAGCTGCCTTGAGCAGGTCTCACCAGCACCTCCCCAGGAACACCTGGAGAGAGACAAGGGTTACAGGAAGGCCACAGGAACAACAAAACCAGCCCGACGGCCGGTTTTTGGACGCGGCCGGGCTCGGGTCCGCGCTCCCCCTCAGAGGAGCCCACACCGACTTTCCCGCCGCA
>VXBO01009389.1:316924-330637 GCA_013400135.1 Rhinoptilus africanus
GGCGGCGGGGGGGGGGCCCGAGGGGCCCCGCCCCGCTCCCGGTCCCGCTCCCGGTCCCGGCCGGGCCCCCGCCAGCCGTTCCCTCGGCGGCAAAGTTTTTCTCCCTGGGAAAAGGTGCTGCTGTGTCGCTTTCAGTTGCCGTACAGGTGATGTGAGCGAGGCGGGGACGGGTCGGTCACCCTCGGCTGTTGTCTCTGGGTTTGCTCCTGGTTTCAGTCTGCATGTCGTGCTGGCACCCAAGCGGGAATCTTAAAAGGAATAATATCTGTCATTGGGAGGGGGGCTCTGGCGTTCCAAGTACTACTTTGGGTCAGTCCTTCTATCGGGGTGCTTGTTTGTTTTGGGGTTTTTCGATGCAAAATAAAAGCTTTTGCTGGTCAACACATACAAGGTAAATTTTCATTGATGATCACCGTCGCTGTAAAATCTCCCATTGTGTTCCTGATAGAAAAAAGATAGTTCATAGTATCATTGTAGACTGGTTTGGGTTGGAAAGGACCTTAAAGATCATCTAGTTCCAACCCCTTGCCATGGACAGGGACACCTCTCACTGGAATTCCCACCACAAGCTTTGTTTTGTTTTTTTTTTTTTCCTTGGTCCTGAAACTGACATTTGTACATTTCTCTGTTACTCTACTTTGACAGATAAGATGGAACCAAGATTTCGTTCTTTATGAGCATCCCTTTGCATTCTTCCTGTTGTTTTAGTTGTTAACAAACTCTTTTTTTTTTTTTCTGGTAGTATGCCATAAATTATGATTTAATGTGATCTGCTTCATACATAAATCATGGGTTCACTTATTGGATTTTGCCTCATTCAAGTTCTTCCCTTTGAATGGTTAGTGGAAAATAAATAATTCAAAGCACTTATTCCATTCTGGTAATTCCATAATAAATCTAGTTCCTTGCTGTAGAGGTTTTCCATTTAATGCTTATCTTCTGTGCAGTAATGAGTGGTGGTGTTTCAAATTGTAAAATGTCTCATTTAGTCAGGTTCAAAGTTAATTAATTAGTATAAAACCCCCCTCTTTCTCCAACTGTTGTAGATACATTTATAAAAGTATCAGGTGACTTGGAGCCACAGTGTTAATCCTTAGGTTTTCATCAGGAAATGTTTCTTAAATTACAGCAATGATTAGCAATCTCCAGAGTCCCTGTCAAGACCCTTCAGGAGCTATTCATCTGTTCTTTAAAAAAACCTGCCCCAAAACTAACTTCATTAGGTTCAAGTTCAGGGATGAAATTCAGTTGCTTGAAACCAACTTACACAGTGTGATTTATGAAATTGTATGTTTGTAGTAGTCATAAAACTTCATAATAACCTACTGGGTTTTGCCAGTTATGTCTCAGCAAGTAGATTGTTGTTCTCTCCTCCGTATTCCTGAAGAAATCCTGATTGAGGTGCCTTGCCAGTCATAAGGCTTTGGAAAAGAAAGGATGCTGTTATGGAGCTATGGAGCCTGCACAGCATTGACTAGTACGCGTATGCCTTTCCTGAACATCTCGTACGCAGTGTGATTTGTGCTAAATCCACCTGAATGATCCTGGTCTCTCTTTTTCTCAACCTACAGCTTTTAGGGATGGGGGAGGACAGCACGAAATCTTGTGTAAAAGGCTACAGAAAAACTATGCAAGCGTAAATCATAATCAGGAACTCATCATCTAATCATGAGGTATTTAAAAGAAGCTGAGAATCTGATACTCTGAAGGCCGTAGTCACTGATCTCTCAGCAGCAGAGAACATCATGTCATTTTGTGTAGTTTTCTTGAATTGGTGTTTTTATATCGTTCTCCTACTTTAAAATTTCAATTACTGTCATTTCTAACTTACTGTAGTGAAGACTTTGACTAAATACTCTGTTTGTTTTCTAGCTGCTCAAAAACCAGTGCCCTAAATTCCCTTTTTTACAGAATCAGTGGTAATCCTCATGAAATGGCCAACTGCCCATCACAGCTGTGCCTTGTATGCTTCACTTGCGTTAAGACCAAGCTTCATTTCTTTGGGGGGATTGAGAGGGCATTACTTTTATATGGAGTCTAAATCATAAAAGAAAGATATAAATCAACAAAGATAACAGTTCCTGGAAATAAATAGAAATTGATTTTAACCTTTTTTAGAAACAGAGCCTGTATCTATTGCCAGGTAGTGTAAGATTCAAACTCACTTGCTGAAGAGAGGTAACTTTTAAGATGGGAGCTGGTATGGGCTAGACAGCATTTTATTTCCTTACCTACTCTGAGCGCTTTGTTCTAGCTGAGATGATTAGTAGTGGGTTCGGGACCAAAGCTGTCTTTACAAGGCTTTGAAGAATAGAACCAAGTTCTTCAGTCTCTTGTGTGTCTAGGAATCTTCAATAAGAAGGAGAAAAGAGAAAAAAAGAAAAGTATTTATCACCCAAGGATTTGTCTCTGGTTAGAGTTTGATGGGTTGTTTTTTTTTTGTTTTTCTCTTCTCTTTCTTTTTTTCTTCTTGACAGAGTATGGAGGTGTTTGCAGTAGGAGGCTGCCGTTATAATGTGCCACCATGGTTTTGTCTTGCTCTTTGTTCAGGTTGTGTATGCAGAGTGAAGCCCTTGGTTTTCAAAAGCTGCAGCAGAGCTCAGTGTAGTGTTATAAAAAGACGTGGAGAGTTTTGAAAAAACGAATCTCATTCTTCTTCACCCCCACAATTTTTTCTTCTTCTACTTGTATACGAAGGTATGCCTATCAAAAAGAGCAGTGTCCTAGAGGTAGACTAATCTGTGTCTCTGCACAGTAGTGTGTTAGATCTGTTGAGCCATCTGTATAGTATTTTGTGGCTATTTTTAACCTCTACTGTGGCAGAAGCTGCTTTTTCTGAAATTACTTTCCTCAGTAATATTCTCAGAGATAAAAATTTTGTTGTTAAATGTATGCCTTTATACTTTTTTACCCCTTTAAAAGGTGATGAATCTATGGCCTCTGAAGAATTGTGTCAGAGAAAAAAGGAAGAAATGTTTCTTATTTACTATTTTTTTTCCCTTACCATGCTTAAGAGATTAATACATAGTTTTGCTTAAAACTGCCAGGTAATAAATAATTATTCAGGAAGGAGAAAGAAGAATAAGATAATGTTGATGAGAACAGAGATCATCTCCATACATAATTTGTAATTTATTAATTCCAAGGAAAGACAGCTCATTAAGATTTGATATTTGATCTCAATCACAATTGAATAACGATCTTTTAAATGTAGGACGTAAAAGGATACTGTAGCCTTATGGTAGACTTTGTGTTTTCTGTAATGGGTACAAGACTGGTGCAAAGCAATTGCTTTTTTTATTAGAGACCTCTATTGAAAAATTATATCCTTCAGAAGGGAAAGCAACCTGATTTCCAAGAGGCTCTTCTTTTAAGACATACTTGATGATGCATGGTTTTTGAATGTTTCTGGCCTGACAGAAGGTAAAACCTGCATTTAGAGTGCAGGTCAAGGCAATGACGATGCTTAAAATTTTAAATATCTAGGACTTTAGTCCTTATACACAAACTGAAATATCCTGCATGCTCTGCTTGGTGCTTTTATTGACTATTGCCATTCTTTTTAATACCCTTATCAAAGCTTTTAATGGAAGAGTTCATGGCTGGAGAAAAAGAAAATATGTTTGAGCCTTAAAATTGAGTTACTTTTAGCATGGTGAATGAGTTTGAGGAATGCGGACTGCATATTAAAATCCAGTGGGTAATTTGGAGTGCTTCTCGTGCTTCCTGTGTGAGGTGTGCAACGGGACAGGAAGGGGTTCAGCAACTTCAATACGCGTTACATCTTTGTTGAGAGTGCTGATTTATCTTCTCAAGGGATTTATTTTGAAATTGCCTGAGTTCTGAACAAATCAGGGATCTCCATAAAAGACATATTCCTAGATCTGCATGGTAAATGCTTTATTTCATTTTATATATTAGCCATCTGAAGCTGTAGCGTGGTTTAGATGGATTGAGGGTTGGGTTGAGAATCTCTAAATAGCTACAGTTGTTCTCCCTTCATGGAGGTACTTATTACTTCATTAAATGATCTTTTAAAATCTCTTTGAGTTACTCAGAGGACCACTGCTGTTGTAGAATACAGGTTTTTTGTTATTGTTGTTTTACTCTAATTTTAAGATCTTAATGACCTGCATTCTTTATAAAACAACTTGTGAATTTAATTTGCATTTAACTTGTGAATTTAAATGAGGGTTTGTGAAGAACTCATTTTTTTATATTGCTCCGGAGTTTTCAGTATTCAGAAACTTGGACTTGTAATTAAGATTCTCATGGAGAATTCTCTAAGGATGTTTGATACTTCAGTGGCACCAGTGAACCTAGTAAGCTTAATAATCCAAAGAGACTGCTGAAATTACTAGAAGACATGATTCTGTCATACAAAAATTTATGAGAGATTGTGACTCTTTGCTGTTGTTCTCCAGAGCAGAAAGGCCAGGTTTCCATGTCAGCGTTAGTAAAGGAATTTTTAGGGCTCAGCTCTTTCATTTGCATTCCAAGGAGCACTAACATGTACAGAAAATTTCAAAGCTATCCTCATCTTGACACTAAAAGCTGAGAGCAATGCAGCTATTAATACACTTCCTTAAAATGATACTGTATTCGGATAGTGCCATTTATAATGCCCTCTTTCAAGGCACTGAAAAGCAAGGCCCAATTTTTAATGAGATTTACCTGGCTATATTTGCTCTTGTTTTAGTTGCCTGGTACAGCTGCACAACTTAAGATGCACTTCACCTTCTTCAATCAGACATCTTAGAAGGGCCCATAAAACGTCTTTTTATTCTGGATTGTACTGTTGTAGTTTGTAATTTCAATAAGACCACATATTAAACCTTATAATATGTGGGTGCATGAGTGCTGTAGAAATAAGTTAAATATTGTTTCTGGTTTTCTTTCACTGAATGAATATTTTAAATGAGAAAGGTAAGGAAATCAGAAATGTTGTCGCATAACTCTGCTATCTAACTGCAGACGATGATGCTATGGGTAAGATGTCTGGGCATTAGCTTCCTACATTCTAATTTAAGTATAGCTTGATACAGTATTATCTTTGGAAAAACCTTGTACCCATTCCAAAGCTTTTCAAAACTTCCTCAGTAAGAACCTGTTAAAATAGGCAGCCCCCACCAACGCCGGTTTTCTTTAGAACTCTCATTTTACCATTTATATTTCATTGAGTATCACCACAAAATTGCAAGTTCCAGTTCTGCCTTCACATTTTGGTTGCTCTGTTCTGCTTTTTGTCACGTTTGAAATCTGCTAAATGAGGACAATAAATGAAACAACTCTGCCAGTGTAAATTCTGTTGATTATTTGTAATAGTGACTTCAATATACGAGATTTTGTTAAAGTGTTTCACAACAAAATTAGGAGTAGTCAACATACTTTATCATTAAGGGTGTTTTACAGCTCCAACAACCACGAGAAATTGAAACGTTATCTTAACTAACGGTACCATGAGCCCTGCGTTCCAAGCAATGCAGCCAGCTAGGTAGCAACTGGAAAAGTAATGATATTTTGTTTTTCCCCTCCACTGAAAAGTGAGCAAAAAAATACCCATTCGTATTGTAGACATACTGTGATAGCAGAAATTAACTATACTAAATTGACAAGCTTGCTGAACAACATGAAGATCTCTTGTTTTCTGCTTGGGCCTGTCTACACTGAAGAGAGTTGTTTGTGTTTTCTTGAGTCGGACATGCAATGGTGTTTTCAGAAAGCACCATTCATGGGGGTTACAGACCTTGAATTCCCTTTGCCAAGCTTGTTCTAGAACTAGTTCTATGTATCTTAAAGCGTATGTTACAGTAGATTATTTATTGGAGACAAGTGTATCTCAAAACTAAGCTACAGTGTACAGCAATGTGTTTTAACAACTCTGAGCCTCAATGAATGCAAATTCATCACTGTTTTCTCAGAATGAGATTCTGAGTCTGCCTCAATTTGGGTTATCATCTGGCTTGTGAGGGCTTGAAGCCAGTGTGATTACTTAAGTGAGGAATTGTTCATTTGTCTGACTGGTAAGGTCACAGTTTAATTCACAATCCATTTGACTGTTTTAAATGAGGTTTTGAGGAAGCTGGTATTTTAGTTATCCTTTTGGGTCATCTCTAATGTGCAAACATCAGGCAAATGGCAACATGTGTTTTGTAACTGATCTGCTTAAATAAAAGTAGAGGTCTCTTCAGTAAAAAAATTACAAAATTGTGCGTAATTATGTTCACAGAATCATAGACTAGTTTAGGTCAGAAAGGTTCTTAAAGATCATCTAGTTCCACCCCCTGCCCTGGGCAGGGACACCTCCCACCAGCCCAGGTTGCTCCAAGCCCCGTCCAGCCTGGCCTTGAACCCCTCCAGGGATGAGGCAGCCACAGCTTCTCTGGGCAACCTGGGCCAGGGGCTCACCACCCTCATAGATTCCATCTCTGCAACTCAGGAAAAGGAACTGTAGTTTGAAGAGCATGCCTTAAGAAGAGTATCTGCAGAAACCTCTTTTGAACAACAGATTGCCACTGTTCGTACTGTTTGTGGTTGTGTCTTTAGTAACAACGTAGGACAAGAAGACGAATGGGTTTTCTTCCTTGGCTGTGATTCTTCCTAGATTTCTGTGTAGTGCCTATAGCTCAAGAAGGATACACAAACAAAGGAAACTAGAGCTCTCTCAAATCTGCTTTGAAAAATTCATAAGTACATCACAGTTACTGAAGAGCTGTAGCTCATCACATATGCTCCAGATAACTCCTGTGATGATGGCAAGCTTTGGACTTAGAAAACGTCTGAAATGTCATATTCTGTTCACTGTCTGATTCAGTAGGATTACTCTTGCTGAAAAAATTCCTTACTCCTTTCTGTTTGTTTAGTAACTACACCAATAGTACGCCTTTCTAAACCAAAAAGTCTGATGTATATAATATTTGCATTCTGTTATCTTTCTGATTCATTGAACCAGTGGAGTTAGTACTTTTAATAAATTAATTTTCCTGAACCATTAATCAATACTTTTTTTTTGCAGGGGGAAGTCCCTTTTTATCTTCAGGCTATTTTGCAGCAGTCCATTAGCTTCCTTTTCTGTGTGGTTATTCTAAAATTAACTTAATAGTATGAAAAAATAGTAACAAAAGAACAAAGGGGATTAAACAGTAAAAATGGTAGGAGAAGCAGGCAATCCTAAGAATTTCAGAAATTTATGAATGAGTTGAGAGATTATAGGGAGGGCTTTTTAAAGGACAATTTAAACGTAAATGAAAACAAATATAGAAAGGTGAGTATTGATGTGGAGACACAGGAATGGTAGGTAGGTGGGTGGGTAGATAAATAAAATGATAGCAGGTAGTGAAAGCAGACTGAGTGTATTGACCGGTCCTCCATGTGTAAGCAAGCAGTGCTCCTTCGCTGGTTCTGCTGAAGTAGGACTGTACGCCAGGGATTTGCAGAATCACAGCAGAACCCTCTTCACATCGAGCCATGTCAACAGCACCGGCTTCAGCAGCGAGTATTGATTTCAAAGGCACTTGCCAAAAGGAGGAGGACAGAGTATCTTATAGACAGATGGTATTCGAATTTCAAAGAAGGTGATACTGTGAGTGTGTGAAAAATAATGAATGTAAGCGTGCGTAGAGCTAAACACTTCAGAGAGAAACGGGTACCACCTGAATGCAAAAATCTGCATGTTTGAATACTCTGCAGAGGCTGGATCTTTCAGCTGAGAGAAAAACGCAAGACCTTTGCATTACCATTTAATCTCACATAAAATGCTTCTGATCTATATGGCATCATAACTAAAATTGAGACGTGGCAAAACATATTGCTGTATTTTGAATAGTCTCAGCGGAGAGACCTGGGGGCCTGGATTCCTCCTTTGGGGAGAACTTCCATTTTGTTGATACGTTTAAAGAAAGAGATGATATGTACATATTTATATTTTTATATATTTTAAAAAATTACTTCTGGTATATAGTAAGCATTCAATAAACACTTGTACATCTCTGAAGGATGATCCTTAGCAGAGGAAGGTTTTCATTTCAGAGCTATTTAGGTGAAATTCCACTGAAGGCTATCACACCTGAGGGGCTTTGAATCACTTGCAATCAGAGTTTTTTAAGATTTTCAAAGATGTAGGCAAGTACTCTGGTAGGGTGCTTGCCTACTCGCTGTTTTTAATAGCGCTTGGATATCTAACAATGCAGTAATTGTTAGGAGTTATGCACCTAACGCTATTTGCAAGGTGTTGGAATTCAATGTGCTCCTCCGGTATTTTAAAAAGCTGACCCTAAATATCTAAAACTTTTTTTGAACAAATCTATATTCACCAGAAAATTCAATTCTGTCTTAAAAATAGGAAGTTAGACCTGAATAACTGTTCCTGGTTACCTCTTCTATAGAGGTATATGCACTTGTTATGGTGTAGTTAGTGGCTATACCCAGAGTTAGCCCAGAATTCTGGCTTAGGCGAGCTGCAGCCTTCATGGGAAGGTGTCTGGCCCCCTGAGTGCAATTGGTAGGTAGTGTGTGTGTGTGTGTGCGTGTCACTGAAGGAACTGCAAACTAAAGAAGATCTAAAAGCCATGTATCCCTGGCAGCAGCTCTCTGCAGCACATCACAGCCGGAGCAGTCCCTGCTTGGGGGCGCGGGGACATCGTGGGATGCAGGGGGAGAGCATTTGAGGACTGCACCAGACTTGTTAGGGGAGGAACCAAACCAGGGAAAGAGGAATCAACGTGCGTTAGGACTGACGTTTTACAATCACTATGAAACCTTTTTCTAATACGCAAAAGCAAGGATTTTTCAGATAAAATGTTTTGCACTGCGGTTTGCTTATATTAAAACATCATAAGCAGGTGCTGCTGTCTGTTCAAGAACCTTCAATGCATTGCTCTGGCCATTGTGAAGTGCTTTGGCATATAGGGTTCAGTGAAAAAGGAGGGGAAGGTTTTTTAGAGGCACAAATAGTCGGTGGGAATAAATGAATAATGCACGGGAGCTTAACCATGGTTCTATTAATAATTCACGCTTTTAAGAAAGGCAGGGCTTTGAAGTTGCTGTTTTAGAAATCCAGCATCTAAATAAAATGGAAAAACGGAGTGGAAAAACAGCCTGTCATAAGAAAGCACTTATCATTATTGCTGTCCTTCCTGAAATGTGGTCAGACTCAAAGGTATTTCGTGGTGATTGATTTGGTAATTATCTTGAGCATACTTGAACATAAATAAAACTTTGCCATAAAGATTTTATGGATGTAGTCCACACAGAAGCCCCCCGTACTCTCAGTGATAACAGCAGAATTTCAATGGATGTACCTGAGATTGTGATTGGATTTGCTTTTATGGGGTATAGCTATGAATAAGAAATGATGCATTCTGTATCTCATTATCAAATACAAGTAGTGGATGAAGAGGAATTAAAAAGATTATATTAGTCATGCTCCAAAACGATAAGGAGAACAGGCTAATGAGGTGAGAACAATACTTCAAATTTTGGCCTCATGTAAAGAGAAGTTCCCAGATCTTTATCTCCTGGACTGTCAGTTTTTTCCAGGGCTGAGGCATGAAACAACTACTTTTTAGAATATTACTCTGAAGGAAATACAATGTGTTGTTGGGGTTCAGTCTGAACTTTCTATTATTTTGTACTGTAGGAAAGGAGTGTCTCCAGCTTTCTATTGCTTTATATTGTAGCAAACTTTGAAATAAACTTGAGATTGACTTGTATTCAGTCTGAGCAATAGACAAAGTGTTTTGAAATTTGCGTTCATAAGTGCTTGTACTTTAGCGGAAATATTTTCTTCAGAAGGAAAAACAATGCTTCATATTCTAATGACTAGACTGATTCATGTCGTATGACTAGATTCATGTCCAATAACTATTTTCTACATTCTAGATTCATAGTCTGTGACTAGATTCATATTCTGTGACTAGATCTGTCTGCTGTCTGTCTGGGCTGTTTTCCATCTCGGCCTTTATGGCCTTTCCATCTTGTAACTTTATGTCCAACTCTGGTGGATTGGTTCAGGAGTGAGTTACAAGGTTTGTTTTCTGAGGTGTTTGGGATTTGTTTGTGCTGAAGTCTGATGCCTAGCATCTGACAGTAGTAGTACTGTAGTCATCGTGATTATTTAGTGATATAAACAATCTTCCACTGTTTGGCCTTTTATTAGACTTAATGATTCATTTTGGTAAGATTTGGAAATTATAGCTTCTTTTCAGATCACATGGAACTTCCCTAGAGCTTTCTGGTGCTGTTAGGTTTCTCCTAAGTGTATTAGTTGGTCAGGTAAAGAGCCTTCTTCACATCTTGTATCGCATCTGTATTGTTCCTAAGAGTGAACTGCTAGCTCTTGGGGAACCTGGGCACCAGTCAGTTGTTCTCATGGTCACAATAAACATAAAGGAGGAAGCTGTGCTTGTTACCTACTAGTGCTATCATCTAGTTAATATATAACCCCTGAGAAATAATTCATTTCATACCTATGGCCATCCATAGGTATTTGCTGTCAAACTTTTTCCCTAGGTAGAAGGGATCCAAGTTTCTTGACAGGCTGGAACGAAAACAAGGCAAGGCAAGGAATCAAGAAATTGATGAAAATGGCTATTCAGCAGTTTTTTCCCTTTAATAAGGGAAAAAGAGAAAGAGATAAATGCCTTCAAAACAATCATTCCTTTAACTTAGAAAAGCTTTTTTACTAGTCCTAAGTTCTGTCTGAGGTTAACAGTCGCCAGCCCAATCCTGTGAATGTTTTGCTTTTTTTTTGAGAATAACCGTGGGCTGCTAAGAAAGCCTTGTAATGTAAGGAAAAAGAAAAAATGCCTTTGGTATGGATGATTACTGAAAACTACAATCAGTAAAAATATTAGGCACAACTTCTTGACTAAATGCTATGTTAAGTTCCAGGAAAAAGAGAGAGATCTGGGAAAAGACACCAAAGCACTTGGAAATTGAATATTTTTTAAGATTAGTATTAAAACAAGTTTGTGCTCTGTGCTTAGATTTCATATTATGAATATGTGAAGGCTGCATCTCATTCAAGTTGACAGTCCTCTTTATAATACACCAAACAAAACAATGGATATTCTTTACATGGCTGTTATTTTTTTGTTATTTTTTGTTATTTTTTACCTTCTAGTCAGGTGTTCAAGTATGTCACGTAAGTTTCAACATTCAACCATAAAAAAAGAGCACTGGGGATGTTTTTCCAGAGTCTTTCTTTTTTTAGCATGTAGAATGATTAATTCAAAAATACCAAAATCGTAAAGTGAAAAAGGTAATAGAAGAATAGTAATGTGATGCTTGTCCATGAATTAAGGAAAAAAAAAAAAAAGAAAAGAAAAGAAAAGATGGGCCTTATAGTTTAGAGTACATCAATGGGGAAAACTCCTTCCGCCTCCCCAAGCTCTGAAGCTGTGGCTTTTTAAAAATCTACTGTAGAAAAAAATTAAAAGAAATAACGCTCTTTTTATTTTCCAACTTTTCAGTGTGAACACTTTTCTTGTTCACACAGAGGCTCCCAGGAGAAATGAATTTTAAGATATCAACTCAAAGTGCTATGCAGAGGTGGAATAATTACGGCATCATGATTTTAATTTTCTTTCTGGTTTTGATAATTATTCACTTGTTTCTACTGCCAGTCACTTTCTTTCTACTGGAATTTTAATAGGCTGTTTTGTAAGCTGCATTAGTGTGATTGCTTAGAAGAGGTGATCAAATTTCAAGAAAATTCTGGGCCTGTGAAAATTGGGGCTTACTGCTGTAGAGTCACTGCTGGGAGCATTTCTGACCGGTTCTGTTGTTGGTGTTACCAATTTATAACTAGGTAGCTAAAAAGAGTAAAGTTCTAGAAAGATGGCAAAGATACCTCACTTGGTGTCTGGTCGGCTAGGAAATGCTGTGAAGAAAGGATCTTATAAATTGAAGGCTTAAGATAGATCCTCTCTTTTGCTTTCTGAATGCTCAGATGATCTAATCGTGTAACCCTGGAGGTGGTGAGAAAAGTATCAGATAAGACCAGATTGGATATATAGAGAAGAACCAAGAGAAGATTAGGGGGTTTATTCTGTTATCTCTGTTGATGCCTGAAATGGTAGATATTTGAAGTAACAGTGTGTGCTTCACCAAGGACAAGACTTCGTTGCTAGATTTCCCTACCGTGCAAATACCTGTGTTTGTATTTTTCATAAGTAGTGCTTTGTAATTGTGACCAGTGTATTTATATAATTTATTCTTTTGTAAGAGATCAAGCTGTGCCCTTCCTCCCTTCCTATCCCAGCTTTCAGATAGTAGAGGACAAAAGGCTTTCCAGTTCCCAGTACTTTGTGTAGAAGACTATGCTGTTAGGAAGAGCGTATAAGAGGGATGTGTCACTTTGTGCTTACCAAAGCCCTTTCATGACTTCTGGAGAGACAGGGAGAGAATAAGCAGCTGGAAAGAAGATGGAAGCTTCGGTAAGTGTCTCTTGCTGTTGAATATGTGAAGCTATTTCTTCCTCTGCACTCATTTGGGGATCCTTGAGTGACATCGGGGCCTTGAAATAGCCCATTTCTACGTGGTTATGAGGTTTTAGTTTGTTTCCAGCGCTCTTGTTAAGCTGCCAAATGTACATTTATATTTCATATATCTGCTATGTATGTCCATACCTCAGAGAAAGGAAGTAGCTATTGGTGAAAATATGCTAGCCTCTTAAACCATCACTCTTACGTTAATTATGTGAGCATTAATACCCCATGAGGAAGCAAATGATCATGGCCAAATTCAAACCAGCAGCAGCTTTGTCCAGAACGTTTTGTAGATTTCATCAAGAAAATCCTCAAATTAATACTCTCATGAAAAACGCATTTGAGTTTAGAGATTTTAGCCTCTTTTAGCTTCATTAGGGAATTTTCCTCTTCTTTTTTCCTCTCTTCATTTCTAATTCAGGATTTTCAGGAAGTGCCGGGCTGGAGGGGGAAGGGAGCAATGCTCTTTAGCACATTTTGTTGTTGCTACTTCTTTTGTTCATTTTTACTCCTTTTGGTTATTGGACAATTATTTAATACAGTTTCCCCCAGAAAGTGTGTTTTAATGTGGTTTTGGTATATGCATTCTTTCCCATGCTGTTTTGCTTTTAATTTCACTTGTTAGCTTTTCTTGAATGATCTGTCTTTTGTAAACACAAGGTTTTCCTCTGATTTTGGTTGAAATTTAATTTTATACTTGCTAAATACTTGAGCGCTGGAGTCATTATAAAGAACCTCTAGCCTAAAAATTGACTGTAGCTATTGCATGAAGATATATTTTATGCTACACAATAATTGCTGAGTTCTCAATTATTTTTTTTTTAAACGCTTAGTAAAACTAGTCAGGCAGCGGGTGCGAATCTGCATTAATATTGCAAACTTTCTCACAAGTAATTCTGGATGTTGCTGGACACGTGAGCTTCTAGATGTAAGCAAGCAGTTCATTATCTGTCACTCATAAGACTTCAATTTTTGCTTTTAATCTAAGATCTGGCATCATGGATGCTAATAAGGATAGAATGTCTTAGGAGGTCCTCGTAGGCTAAGCAGTGAACAAAAGTAATACCTTTGATGAGAACTACTTGAGCATCTATCAGCATCACAGTATAGCTCTGGGGTGCTGATAGCAGATTGCCTGTTGTTTTGCCTGCACATTGTCTGAGTTTTAAAATGACACAGTGCTGATGGCCCAGTTCTCCTTAGATTTGTAAAATATGCTGTTCTT
>VXBO01009389.1:331777-360512 GCA_013400135.1 Rhinoptilus africanus
TTTTTTCACAAGAAAACATAGATAGCTAAGAACATGACCAAAAATTACAAATCATTCATTGAGAGTAGCCCAAAAAAATCGGAAGGTACTCATTAATCTGGTTTTTGGTTTTTGTTTATAATCTGGTAATCTGGGCATCTAATAGGTAAATTTTCTATCTCACTGCATTATGGAAGCAGACGGAGATTGACATACTGACGGTTCCCATCCAAGAGCCTGCACTGAGAGACAACAAAGCAGAGATGGTGGGAGAATGAGAAAGGAGGAAGATCCTAACCCTGCTAGTTATATGTACAGGCATAATTTTTCCCAATGCAGGAAAAAATGCTACATGTCAGAATAGGAAAGGACAATTTTTAATAAATGCCTTATGAGAAATTATTCTAATAGCGAAATTGATTCATGATCCTCTTCTCTTCCTATATTTCTTTCATGAATTTCTCTCTGTTTAATGCAAATCCGCTTTGTGAAATTTTTATAAAATTGCACTGGGTTATAAGTTTTGAATGAATTTTAGTTCATGGAAAAGGGGCTATTGAGAATGCTACCAGGAAATGTGTGACAACTGCTTAGGGAATAGAGCTGTTTCACAATCTCAGACTTGTAGGTGCTGAATTGAATATATGATGTGAAGTCAATTTTCCACAAATAGTATTTTTTCCAATGCAGGAAGTCATGCAGAAACTCAATCTGTAATAGTGGGAATCTGACAGTCGTAAATGCAGCATAGTCTCTCTTTCTTGGTAAGCAAATGGATTTTGCAGAGAGTTGTCATCTTGCTCTGTTTGGAAACTGATGTTTCGCTGAGGATAGCTGCAGCTGGAATATTGCGTGCTCATGTACCTGCAGAGTTTAGGCAACTTTGTCTATGGCCAAGTTCTCCAACATGGACATCCGTATTTTTTAGTAAAAAAGTGCAGGAAAAATGGCACTTCTCAATAGATCGCTTAGGTAAACATAAGATTGTAGAGAACGTTTTTTCTCTAATTTCCTTTTCTTCAGTTTTACAAAACCTTAACATTTTTGGCAGTGTTCTAAAATAAGAAACTATCCCTAAACTACCACACAGTAAAAACTGCATACTTATCTTTAAAATAAATTTGCATAAATGCTACAAAACTCAAGACTGAGATACCTAAACAGTAAAATAACCCCTACAGACTTTGTAAATATAAAAAGAAATGTAGGTCAGTGGGATCACCTGCCATATCAATTTGCAGTATTAATATTACAGATACAGGAAGTAAAGCTTTGTATTTTGATAGGTGTAACTTCCAATAACAGCCATCTTGATTTTTCTGGATGTCTGACTGGCAAAGGTGAGTTCCTCTCAGGCAACTCTTTAAAAGTGGGTATGACTTTCAAAAGACATCTCTACTTCTCTGCATGTTTTTATTTCCTTATTTCCTTTCTCTGTTAGGTTGCAGAATTTGGGAGATTCTCCTTAATCAGCAGTTTTTGACTTCCTATTGCCCCTTCTGTTACTATATTTTGAAACTTGCATCAGTTCCACTTAAAAAAAAGAAATTAAAAAAATCTTTTGTCTTCATTCTGCTGTAGTTGCTCTATTAGCTTAACTCTTTCTGCAGGCTTTTTTTTTCTTTTCTTTTTTTCTCCTTGCTCTGAGGAAAAGCTTCCAGAACTAGATAAGAAAGTAGGTCAGAAGGTGTCTCTGGAGGCATCTAGTCTAAAACTCTGCTCTAAGCAGCCCAACTTCAAAGCTAGGTCAGGTTGCTCAGAGCCTTATCCAGTCAGGTTTGGAAAATCTCCTGTTCCACAGCCCTCTCCGTCCTGGTGCTTCACCGCTCTCAATGGGATGAATTGTTTCCTTATGACCGGTTGAAATTTTCCATGTTACATCTTGTTACTGTTCTCTCTTGTCCTTTTGCAGGGCACCTATGTGCCTCTTCTGCCTCTAACTCCCCTTTGTAGGTAGTAGAGTTATCTGCAAATAGTGGCCTGGATGTGCAGTTAAGTTGTCCGTTAGACTTCTCTGGTGAAGCGTTGTTTCACCACCTGCTCCCCCTGTGCCACATGCTCCAGCTTCTTAACCATCTTAGTGGCCCTCCATTGGACTGTCTCTAGCGTGTTGGGTTTTCCTGTACAGGGAAGCCCTGAAGCTGGGCACTGTTGAAGATGTGGCCACAAGAGGGTCAACTGGAGGGGAACAGTCACTACTCTTCCCTTCACCTTCTGGCTTCATGGTTGTCAAAGCATCTCAACAAGGAATCATTGTTCATTTCTGCAAGGGCTCACTGCTGACTCCACTGGGAGTCAACGTTTTGAGAGGTGCACTGGCAGTTGTTACAGCTAATAGCCATCACCACAAATTTCTAAATTAAGTTGTTTTGTTGGTTTTAACTATATTAAAGCTTTCACCAGCAAAGTGAACAGGGAATTGTTCAAAATAAGTATGCATGGCTTATCATTTGATGTGATTGATGAATGATTTGGCTGCTGGAATTTTTATTGAGAAGCAGAAGCTTCTAAAGTGTCTGAATAGGTTACAGGTCATATATGAAACTGATTTCAAGGCTCCAAATATCGAATGTCTTCTAATTTGAAGTCCTGGCTGTAGTCGGAAGTTCTCACAGGCATAGATGACTCATGGAAGGACAAGTCAACAACTGTAGATAAGCCCTGCTATTTTTATTTATTTTTAACCCAAGACACCAAATGAATTGTGCCACCCCAAAAGCTGCCATTTTAAAAAAATAACTATAATCAAGTCCCCCTCATGCTCCCTAAACCAACCCTTCAGGGTTTTTCGTGAGGGGTGAAAAAAAAAAACACTAATGGGAGACTTCCCAACAGTTTGTCAATTTGCTAATGAGAAATAAGACCCTAGCAGTGATTTGAGTACTTAAGAAAACTGCCTTCTTAGGGAAAATGATCCACCCTCCTGGAGTGAAATACAGAAGCACACTGAGTTTACAGATAGAGCTTTGCAAAAAGGCAGTTGAATGCCCAAAAGAGAAGTAGTCGCATCTAGCAGAAGCAGCTGAGGAGCCTCAAGAGATGCAAGATACATGTCTGTAACCATTGTTATTTATATTGGTATGCAAACAAGGAGGATAGAGATATTTTTGGATGCAAGGCTACATTAATAGCTACAACTCTCCAACAAGAAATCTGAGTTTGGGTTTTTTTCCCCCCAAATCTTTTTATTTACTATAATGGAGGTTTTTTAATTATTATTTTTTAATAATGAATTAAAAGCTGCACAGCAGTAGCAAACCATTCCATTAGTGTTTACTGATCATATCTAGGATTTAAATAACTTACAAAAATACTTACTGGGTAAATCTGAAGTTATAATTATCCTTTTATTAACAGTGTTTGAAAGAAAATGGAAACTTTCCACCCAAATCGGTTTTGCTGATTGATGTTAGCAATGACTCTATTGAACAGACGTAGCTTTACTGGACTTTTACAAGAATTTCAATTATAAAGATGTATGTGAGAGAATACTTATTTTTCAGTCAGCTCAGAATTTTTAAGACACTTTCATTTGACACATTTTTTTTTAATAAATCCAACATTTAATGTCTGGAATGACTTTTCAAATCACATAAGTAACACCCATTGTTATAATACTAATTCAGTGAAGGGAAGGAACATTTTACATTTAGTTTGAGGTTCCATTTAGTCAGCATTCAAAAGTTAATTTTCTAATCTCAGTTCAGAGACCGTTCTGTCCTGAATGGAGATCTCCAAGAAAATTTCAATTCTTTAAATGTGAACTGCCTTGGCACTGCTTCTTCCAATCTTGTTTGAGAATTTGAAAAGATAAGGAATTGCAAGCAATTTTTCATTCAACCATTTTTCTTCTAGCAAAAAAAGAGAAGCTTCAAAGATGTTTAAATTTCAGAGTAGCAGAAGACTGAAGACTTTTTTCCTGAGGTTTTCAGTTTAGAAGTTCTTTTCCTATACATTAACTTGAAATATAAACAAAGGATTTTTTTTCTATTAAAATTTTTTTAGGAGACAAAAATGAATGTTTTTCATGGTTCAGCTGTATCAGAAAAAGCAGACTTTAAATGAATTGAAAGACTTAGGTACAGTTTTTTTACAGGCTAGTTGCTTGTATACCCCATATGTAACATCTTTACCATTATGCAGAAGCTAGTTCTGTATGGCATTGTCAGAGCTTTAGAACAGAAAGCCAGTCTTTTGCATCTGCCTCACTAAAATTTTGTGTGACTATTATAAGAAAGCATGGTGCTCTTAGTTGTTTTAGAAAGATACTCCTTTGAGGTTTATTTTTCTGATAAAACAGGTAATACTTATTTTCACTGTCATCAATATTTCTTTGTGCTTCAGTAACTAGTCCAGCAAGAATCCAATCAAAATGAACAGCTATGGTCATAAAGTGTTTCTAATGATAATGTGCAAAGGTTTTCTATCAGCAAAATGCATTTCCCTCAGTATCTGGAAAAAAACATTTGAAATCAAAGGCTGAGAGATTGTGGAGACAGACAGCTGGAATCGCTGCAGGAGAAAACGTTTAATCTTTTGGCTTCCCTGCAAATATCAAATAAGAATATTTCTTATTTTATCTGAAATTGAATCTAAGCCGTTGGTTGGATGTGGTATTATGGTATTAATTCAGCAGGGGGGCTGAAAATCCATTTGGTGAATTTGGTTCATTTGGGAAGTTTTGGATTTCTTTTTATGGTGGAAGCAGAAATGTAGTTCACATTGGAAAAGTTTTGTAAAAAAAAATCCGTATAAAAAAGCAATTTTACATAATTGCTCTTATGTAAAAGCAGAAGGAAAAAAAGAGAGAAAGAATAGTGTTTTGATTCCCCTTCTTCTTTTGTAGAATGTATTCTTATTTCTTTTGCTATTTTACCTGAAGGAATATAAAAGCAGAATAGTGGGTACAGCTGCAGCACTTTCAACTGAAGCCGAGGAAGAATACAGAAATTTTGCTGTATCAAAGGAACGTTTCTATAAAATTACTTCACAAAAAACATTTTATAAGAAGTTGATTTTACCCTTGCTTATGGCAGTCGAACTCCAAAACACTTTTTAAAATGGTGAATACATAAAAGTTATTCCTCAAGCTCCCATCTTCCTTTTCTCTCCCTCATATAATAGCATCTTGTTTCTTTTGTTTCCCCCCCTCTTTTTGCTGTTATCTCATAGGCAAGGAAAACTTACCCAAATGTCTTGGGCATAAAAAAAAATAATTATTCCTTAAAACCCGTCACTGATTGATTTTTAATTGGTTGCCATTTGATTTTGGCTTACTGGTGTGTAGCTCTCCTTATCCTTTATGATAAGGATTTCCCTTGCGTCCTCTGCGTGCTTCTATTCAAACAGTAGAAATTAATTGAAACTATCTCTTATAATTCAAACCCTGAAATCATCATTACGTATCTGCGTCTCTCTCTTCCCCATTTGGAAGCAGAGTCAAATCTTTCCTGTGCTGTGTTCCATTTGTATTTAGCACGTCATTAATACCATTTCAAGTGTGAGAGGATTTTGTTTTCGCTCATTTATAGCCTGTTTTTGCTAGAGCAAATAAATAGAAAAAAGGATTTGTTGTCTCACATTTCCTCACACTCTTGCCAAATTTTGTGTATATAGTACAACATATTAATTCTGGACAATGTGTGTCAGAATGAAAGAGAACTTTAGGCAAATTAAGATTTGTAATTTGTTTATGAGAGGGAGCTCTTTTCTTATCCGACACTTTGATTATCGGGAACACTAAACAATTTCTTAAAGTTGCCTAAACTCACACATACTCCTTCCTAGTGCAATCCTCATTATATGTTACTTCTAGAATATAAAAATCGCCATTCCTCACCCTACCCTGTCCCCATACATACTTTTTTGCTTCCACATTAACTTACTTGTATTGAAATAGTGAAAAAGTATTGTATTGAAAAGATGCCTTGCATAGAGGGAAACGTTTCATTTTCTTAAAAGTGAAGCTGGGCCAGTACTGGAATCTTTATGCCATGCCTAAACCACACTAGGCACCATGACTTCTCTATACCTTCCTCCAAGGCTTTTTACCTAAGAGAAACATTCAGAATTTTCAGTGATTACTAAATTTTCTAAGTGTAATGTTAAATGTTTCATTTGATACCTCAAAGAAGTGGGATCATTATGGCTGTCCATCTTAAATTTTTCAGGATAAAACAGGAGGATGACAGATTTCTTTACAGAGAGGGTGCTCAAACACTGGAACAGGCTTCCTAGAGGGTTGGTTGATGCCCCAGGCCTTTCAGTGTTTAAGAGGCATTTGGACAATGCCTGCCCTTAATTACATGGTTTTTTAACTTCTGGTCAGCCTGAAGTGGTCAGGCAGTTGGACTAGATGATCATTGTAGGTCCCATCCAACTGAAATTATTCGTCCTTGCTCTTCCCTTGCTCTTCCCTGCCTGTTTCTCTCTGGGATTGTTTTCTAGGTGTTAAAGCTTATAATGCAAACCAAGATGTTTTAGGCTCTTCCATAATACCCAAGGCATTTAACTTTCTTCTAATACACATGCAGAGTGTGCAAATTAGCCGTCGTCTTTAAACTGCTTCTACTTCCCTGGAGTCCTGGGCAGCCCCAGGGTTGGAGGTTCACAGATGGTATTTCAGACAGCCTTGGAAACGTGCTTGCTCGTGAAAAGACCCATCTCTGCAGTCGCCTTTTCTTTAGTCTTCCTTTTGCCTTCCTCTCCCTAAAAATCACTCTGTCCCCTGTGAACGGCCTTGGAAGGACATGGGCTTGGTGTCTTCTATAGTGACCTGAGTGGGACAACCTGTCACTGGTCAGAATGGGACATTTAAGGCTGTTGATAAGGCAGCCTGCTGCCCCTGTAGGTGGGAGGAAAAGCAGGAGGGTCCATAGCTATGTTCTTGGCAGCCTAGCCAGGACTGTGTCATTACAAATAATTAAAAAGCCTTCCAGCTATGAAAAAAAATGGAAGTCAACTTTGTCATTTTATTTGGAAGACACTTATTTTCCTATATTTGAAGTGTTCTGCATAGCTCATGAAGTGAGAGGAGACATCTATAAACATAAATTATTAGAAAATAATTCTCTGGTTTTGAAAATCACGGTTTGTCATTGCTTTGTATGCTGATGCTTAGAAATGGTTGTCAGCAGAACATTGCTGTCTGTAGAATTAATGTGTCATTAGACTTTTTGTTGAGGTTTACTTGAAAAGAGCCTTTGTACATTTTCAGTCTTTTTCACTGTTTAGGGATATGTTTCTTTCAAAAGATAACAGCCATGGCAATTTATTTAGAAGTTCTGTTTCTGTTCCTCTTATTTTCTTTATTTTACACTAATCTATTATTTGTGACTGTAAGTGAGATTGCACTTGAAGAGGAGGCACTGGGACATGGTCTTTCTACTTTCATATTTGTTACATATATCTACCTATAAACAGTATGTCATAACGTCTAGAAAAATAAGAGGTTTTTTTAAAGTGAACCTCAAATACTAAGTAAATTTTGCATGTGTGTGTGTATATAGATATATAAATAAATAACTTAAAGTTTTACATAATTTTTAATGGAAATATTTATGACAAAAGATATTTAAGTTTTAAGAGTTGTTCAGCCCCATTATCTTCAATCGAGGTGCCAACTTCTATGGCTGATGTCAGCAAGAGTTACTGGTTTTGCCCCTAGCTGGCAACCTAAGCAATATAAATCCAGAAGAGTGCTATAAAGTTTTGTCATGGCACTAGATAAAAGTTTGGACCCATTTTTGTTGTTTTAGCAAGTTGAAAAGCAAGGTTTTTTTCAACTAGCAAGTTGAAAAATCTGTAGAAAGACAGATTTTTGTAATCAGTTTGATGTAATGATTTGCCTATATGCTGGGATGAAGAAAAGAGTGGGCTGTGAATCCTGTTAGCAACTGGTCTCATCGTGTCTTCTTCAGCGTGGCCCCTTATTAGGGAGAGCTGTCAGGATGAGAGCACATTGGCTGCGATGGCTAGAAGTACATAGAGTTCTTTACTGGGCATTATGGCTGGACCAGAATTCAGAAAAAAAACCAACAAACCAAACAAAACCAAACAGACTTTAGGCTAGTAAATCCCAAGGATTGAAGCATCGTTATTTCTGAAGTCCCAATATGGTTGGTCCATCTGCTCTGTATTAAAACCTTGACATGTGTGTTCATTAGGTGGTATTCTCCTGTTCAATCAATATTTTGCCAAGTCAGCATCATTTTCTCACCTCTTCATATTTTGATTTTTTGAAATAGTTTTCAAATTTGAAAACAGTAGTAGTAATTTTTAAAAGGCCAATAATTACCTATAGGAAAGCTCTCCATGGATTTAACTTAGACTCTGATTATGGGTTGGATATAACTCTTATACATTTACCTACACAGAATACATAAAAATATTAATAATTCTAAAGGCAGCGCTCTAAGAGCAAAAGTGAGGCAAGTTTTGCAGTGGTAGAGATAATGTCTTTTATTAGCTCATTTAATTAGGAAAGTTAGACAAGCTTCTAAGGATGTAAGAACTTTTTGTAAATCTGAAATAAAAGCTGCAAACATCAAATCTAAATTAAGAAATTCTTCTGAGATTAATAACCTCACAACCTTGTTGTGAAGATTAATAACCTGTGCTAAAGAGGGTCTAATTGATTTAACTGATCTTTAGATCAATCAGGGGCTTTTTTGGTATTTGGTAATTCTTATTCCACTGTGGTTGGAAATAGCTACAATTTTATGCTGTGATATTGGAAAGCTATGCACTCATACTTCTTTTATTGTAGGAAAGTTTTAAGTTAATTAATGTAATTTACATAATTTTGAATACCTCTTGAATGTCTCTTAACTTTGAGCACATGAATAAATGAATAGTCCTCTCAAATAATGCCTGGGACTACACGTTGTTAAATTGATGCTATGTACGTTGCACTGTAGCAGTTACTGTGATAAAGCTGAAGAAAAGTGAGGTTGAAACTTTTTCAGGTTGCCTGTCTCCATTTCTAGCTATGAAATCAAGCCCTTGTGTGTTAATAAAAATATTGACTTCTGATTTGAATGGTTTCAAAGTAGGCTTCACTTTCAGAATACTTTCCATTGAATTTTATGTAGCTCCAACTCCAGTGTCTGATGAGAGGTGTTCCATAAACAGTACCCAGGAACTACTTTTTGATGCATATTTGAATTTAATATCTGTGAATTGTTCTGCCTATCCTGTACTCCGGGAGGTTCCCCACAGGGAACTTCTCTTTCTTGTGTTAAATGCGACTTTTTTCTCCCCTCTGCCCTATCATCTTCACCTTTTCTAAATGAACGTGTTCTCTGTTATTGAATATGCTAACTAATAGGTAAACTGTATAGTAGCATCAACTGTGATAACTTAATTTTCTTTTAATGTTAGATAACTATATAGCCACAGGAAAAAACAAAGTGCATTTCCTCAGGCATTTGCCATGGTGTTACATTCTAGTCATTTTGGTGTGCTCTCATCTGGTTATGAACAAACTCTGATGTGACAGCAGTATACTATATAAAAATGTGTAGAATTAAAAAATTTCTAATCAAAGAGAGGAACATAAACTTTTATTTTTAGACTGTACTCCAAATTCTTTCTGGAGTCAAATGTATTTTCTTGGGCTTTGTAATGTCTTCACCATCCACAGGCTTCAGACCAGGTAGTTACCCCGATTCTGCACTGTTATATTATTTTTTTGTAGGATGCTACAAACACAGAACTCTGAAAATATTTTGTGACAAAATTTGAAGTGCTTTCCCGGTCTCCAGTTGGTGTATGATTTTGGATTAATAGGATGATTAAACACAATCTGTGATACTGATTCTTGTGAGATCCTGCAGTCGACTTAAAAAATATGTCTGTGAATTACTTGATGGTATTTGTATCTCCAAGTTAAAAAAAAAAAAATTGCAAGTTCTTCAGGTATTAGATAGTGAGACAATTCCTTATTTAAACATGATGTTTACTAAAAGAAACTGCACACTTATTTTCAATTTATACTTTGTCATGGCCATAATTTTATTTTACGTAATGCAAAATCAGTGGAGGTAATACTCTTCAGCCTGTAGCGATTGTGGAAAACATGTTTTATGAGACATTTTCAGTCCTCCTACCTAGAATAGCTGAGCTTGTGGCAGTTTAAAACTAGACTGACCTCCCTGTAGAGCAGCGTGACTACCACCTCTAGCTCTCCAGAGGGTCCCGTAGCTTCTCACTGAACAGCTTCCTTCCTACCCAGGAAGGGTAGAATTAAATTATGTGAAAGCTTATCTGGCCTGTGCTAAGTGGGAGGTCAGATTATTATTATTTATTTTTCTAAGAAAACCCCTAAAATCTGTATTTTACTCTTTTAAAAGGTAGGGTAATACGCATGATAGGTTCAGCGGGATGCTTCATTCGTGTTTACAATGTAGTACAAAGATTAGATCAGTCTTTGGAGCTGGATCCTGTTACGGTGTGTGTGTTCAAGGGACAGGCATTATCAGGAAAGACCTTTTGTCTCTCTATTTCTTAAGTGCCTGTGTGTGCGTGTACTAAGACATGTCTCCTGCAGCATGCACAGTTCTGCAGTCTCCTTGTTGCAAATTCCATCTTTTTCTGCCACAGGCACCGAGGGAGTAACATTGGTTGGAAGGATGTTCCAACTTTTTATGAGAGGAGACACAGTGGATATTACTAGAAGTGACAAAATAATGGTTAAGATTTATTTGCTTTTGGGTTTGAAATAGAGAAATAAAAATTATATGAGCAATTCTGTAATTTCATAAAGTTAAATATTAATAAAAGACATTATTCTTGATCTGTTAAAAGACATTACTCATGAAAAGAAAAAATATCTTACAGTAATATTGAAATCTAAATCAGGTGCAAAGATGAATATAAAAGAGTTGCGTAGTTCTGTACCTTTTGCTTAATTGTATTTGTTGAAAGGATGTCATTTTCTCTTTAAATCATAGGCTTTGAAAGAGCACTGGCAAGGCTTTTTTTCAGATATTTAACCTTTAGAGTTTTTCAGTGCTTTAATAATGATCTCAACTTTTCGCCTGTAATTTAGGAAAATTATAAAATTACAGATTTTTAAAATAGCTCTCTGTACACCTCCACAGCACGTCTCAGGGCATATTGAGCTGTCTACGTGGGCCTAGTGTTCAGGTAGCTGACTGGAGTTTGGTACAAAGGTTGCTGAAGGAGGCTAAAGAAAGCCATCTAATTAACAGGCTTTTCATTGTATCTTGCTCTAAGCAGCCTTTCTCACATGCTAAATCTCATCAGTCGCTGAAAGCTACTGTGGTTGGTAGAGAAAAAAAATCACTCGGCTCTTCAGCATCACTAACTGTAGTGATCCGCAGCCAAATTCTTAGGCAAACAATAATTGTGCAGTGATGGAATCCATATTCGTCATGTGTTGTCAGTTCATATATGGCCTATGAGCAACAAAATCACATCTCGGTTTGTTTCAGTGTGTGCAAACAAATGCGTGAGAACATAAAATGAATTTCAGTATCATAAGTGCACACTGGCAGCTGGGGTTAAGGGGACTCTTCTTCTGGGTGTCACAATACGTTGATGCTTCTGGGTCTCTTATCAACTTTCTGTGTGCCTCTTGGTCAGCCTTTGTGTCTCTGTCTTTCAGTGACCTCAGAGACAAAGTCATCCATTTCTGTGTCTTACCCAAAAGCATTTAGGAGAGAAACGTGCGTAGCTCTGCTTCTAAGTAGCGTTATGGGATACTCGGGTTTGGTTCTGTCACCAATGTTGACTTTATGCAACAAATGGGTCATCTACAAAGCTTCCATTTTAAAAAGCTTGGAACTTACGCTAGATTTTCACAGTGAAAAGTAAACCTCTTTAATAAGCAAACTAAAAAAGCTTGGTCTCAGGAGGGCTTCTGAGCTTGCTTTATCCTGTAAAGATTTTGAACACTAGATCTTGGTGTTGGTCCAGATGGAGCTACAGTCTATCCCAGGGAACATGACTATAGTGCATTTAGTTGTATTTAGTAGGACTTTCTGTTTCTTAGTACTTCAAAGCAGTTCACACAGAACAAGAGTAGCGTTGCCGCTAATGAATGGAGGGTACTGACATCTTTGGTTTGGGAAAATGGAAGTTGTGTCTGGCTGAGGCTCCTCAGGAGAACTTGTCCGCACAATAAGCTTTTCCTGACGTTATTCTTGTGTACTGTGCTTTTTAGTAACGAGGTGACTATGAAAAAGATGCCTTTTTTTTAATTACAGACAATATTAATTAGGAGAAATAAATGTTTTCATGAGATAGTTAATTGGTCTAGCCATTAGTAATGCCAGATGTTAAGGTCCGTTTAGGGCTTCAGATCCTTGATATTAACCTTACAGGCAGCATTTTTAAAGAAGCAGTGAAATAGGTGTACTCTTTCCTCAAAAACTTTTTAAGACTCAGAAATGTAACCTAAGCATTTCAGATAACACTGTGAAAGAGGAAAAAAAAAAATCACCATAGCAGCTGAAAAACAATCTGCCAATACACAGAGATCTTAAATGAGAAAAAATAAATATGGTGGATTGCATTCCTGCAAGACTAAACTTGGTTATTTATCTACAGTGTAGGTGCTGCATACGTGGTAGTGGTTTCAGCCACCTGCCAGCGCATACACGCTGTGGTCTGATGGACGTCCTTCTGGGGAATCAGTACTAATTATGCACGTGACCAGGTGTTGCAACTCAATCTGTTTAGTCCATCTTTTTTATTTTAGTCAGAAAAATTGGATACTAATAGAAATAACTCATCAAGTTACTGAAACAAATTATCACTTGTATAATAAACTAAATGGGTGAATGGTATCTTTGACACCATCTGCAATTGCGAAAGGTACATGATTCAGAACCAGAGGATCTGAAATGTTTAGAAATTAAACTTCTAAATACCTAAACTAAACGGATTGCTGATGGCACAGCTCAAGAAATCATTACAATCAGTTTTGCTTTTATTGTATCTGCTAAATGCAGGCAGGAAACGTGCTAGAAACAGGTAGGAAGCGACCAAAAAATTATTCCTCTTAATATTGGGAAGAAATATATGACAAGTTATTGGAATATACACAATCTGCCAGTCCATTCCTGGTCACATTTTACAGTAGAAATAAGACTTCAAAATATTTTTTATTTCTTAACCCATAACAGATAAATACAGTTTTGGACCTCCTCTTGAGAGCTGAAAAATGGCCATAACGTTATCATTCACTTAGATGTTAAAGACAGTGATTTTGTACAAGAAGATAGCAACAACAAGCTATTAAAACCTTGTAAAACGAGCCATTGAAAGCTATAAGTATCTGCTGACCTACTCAACTAAACCATTAAATTTGTATCGGGAAGTATTAATAAAAATTGGAATTGTTTGAGGTCATCCTGCTGGTTGTGCATAAAGTCGCAATTCCAGTAATGCAAAGCAAATTACTCTAGAAGAAAACCCCATCAGAGTAAAAGGGAACTGTGGGAGCAGGATTGAAACACAGGAACTGCATTAAAAGGGGAAATGAAGGGCAATGAAAATAAGATACCGGTGTAAAATGCGAATGGCTAATAAGGCAGCTAATGTAATTCCAATGGTGGGTAGGGTTTAAAGACAGCATTAAAAAAATCTATTACAAATAAAATAAAGTGAACAAAATGCTGCCATAAGGGAAATAACCCTTATTTGTTAAAGAGAGATCATGAAAAGCTGCGCAACAAAAGTCAAAACAGTAAATGTTTCTGTAAGAGGCAGAAATCATACATCCACTTACGTAATGCTGCGCAAGGAATAGGAAGTTTAACTTTTGTAACAAAGGATGATGTTAGAGAGCTGTTAAAATATTTTTAAATTAGCCGGCTTGGATAACTCAAGAATCTTGCCATGCGGCTAGGCAATGGGTGCAGATAGTTGCCCACTGGCTTTGTCTATGATCTAAACCAGTGGGATGCACACTGGCTCCAGTCTGAAAGCAAGACAGATACATTATGGCTGTGGAAAGCCTGTGCTCTGCCTTTTTCAGTGCTTAATGGCTTGGGATATGTCTTATGCTACCAAAAGAAGACATTAGTTTTTGCAGTAGGGGTCTGTCTGCACCTGGTGGTGTATGGTAGTCCTGATCTGCAGTGGGCAACCCAGGCTGTGTGGGGTCCTGGGCTGGCAAGGCCATGCTGTGGGTTAGCACGTTGGAGGTATGGTACTCGCGTTTGGCGGTGTGGGCACGGATCCAGTCGTGGGAAACGCTCTCTGGAGAAAAACTTGTTGAAAATACCTGTCTCAGCTTGAGATCTGTGTTTGGGGGGAAGAAAAAAATATTTGCACAACTAAAAGATGGATTTTAATTTACAACTAAATAAATATGGGAATGAGTTTTGCTTCTGTAGGTTCGGGAGCTGAGAGGGTACGTTGGGAGTACCTAGCAGTAGCTAGCTGCCTGAAATAAGAGAACATCTACTCTTGTGCTTTCACTTTTTTTTTTACTTTTTTTTTCTCCCCTCCCTGTATTATGGAAAATGGATTTTCTGACAGGATACTTGGAAATGCCCTACTTAAGGAAGGACGTGTGATGGGTGGTGCCACAGGTGCTGGTTGGAATGTGGTCTGCTTTGGCTTGGTGACGTGTTTAAGTGTTTTGAGAATGGGCACCTTAGATTATACCATACTCTGGGGCTTGACCTAACCTAACGGAGTATAACTCAGGAACTTGCACAGAATAGTGACTTAGACTATGTGATTTCAATATTTTGAAATTGTACCTTCATAGTAGGAAAGGCTAGACATAGTAATTACCTCCCTGCCTAATAGCTTTCTGGTTGGTCTCCGCAAGGAGATGCTTGAGTCCTCTCATGTTCCAAGTGCCGCTGGCTTTCCTAGTACCCTCTGTACATACCTGCTCTGCATTCCACCTTTTGAAGTAACATTGTCTTCTTTTCACTGGTAGTTCTGCAGAAAAGAAGATGGATATTTTAGGTGTTATTTTTATGTATCACTCATTTATAGTTTGCCCCATCTTAATGCAATATCACAGGACTTTAAAGCAAAAAGTAACGCAATAACATGTATTTTTCAGTATATTTCTATATTTCTTCATTTTGTTTTGGATTATTTTTCAGTGAAATCTTTCTGAAATATATAACTGATGTTAATAAAGACCACAGTAAAGTCTTAAGCAAATGAAATAAAATTGATTAGTGAACATGATTCTGTATATCTAGAAGAAATTTTTCTTCTGACTGCAGGAATCAAGACAAGTATTGCACTTAAGTAATGGGAATTGGAGTTGGAAACTTAATTATCTTCCTGCAATTCTGGAAAAAGATTATAACTTTTTTCCAGGATCTGTAAAACTATTACTGATTTTGAGTATTCAGGAATGCCAGTGCTATGTAAATATCAGCAATCCAGTGTCCAAGCATACTATTCTATTAGAAAACAGCATTAGTAGTTCAATATCCCTCTGGTTTTAATGTTTCCAAAATCGAACAGTAATGATCCTGTCCTGCAGAGGGGCTGTAATGTGTATGTTAGTCGCTGGCTCAGAGAAGGGTGCTGTGGGGTGCTCTCTTTATCTCTGGGTTTATTATTTTATGGTGTGGATGGTTATCGCAGGTCCCTGCATGCAGAGAATTAATTTCAAGATGCTGCAGGGATCGTGGCTATTTTCTGTGTGCTGGATGTGACAGAGTGTGGCTGTTGCAAACATATGAGCAGGCTTCTCTATTTCTCCAGTGTCTCACAGTATTTTGAAGTCACAGCTGCAGTTCTGCACCTTTTCCTTCTTTCTTGGCGGGTATAACCAGACAGGGATCTCCACGGGCCATTATCAGAGTACTACCTTACGTGGAACCTTTGAAATGATAACAGAAAATCTCTAGAATTCAAAACCATGAGCAAAAGTGGTAAGTTCTTGCTTGCAGTGGGTTTCTTAAAAGTATTGGGTCCTTGACAATGTAAATCCAGGTTATGTTATCTAGTCACTGTCATAAATGGCTTTCAAAAGACGGATAGTGCCAATAATTTTTTTTATTATTGTTTTCCCCTTCCACTGCTCAATACAATTCAAGCGGCTTTTGGTTTAAGGGGACCTTTTTAAAGCAAACTAGAAAGGTGACTAAGACTTACCCTAGATACAAAACACTAGGGGAGCAATGTGTATGTGGTGTATAAGACACCAGTGCAAGTTGCATTCGTGAAAATACGTTTCTTTTAAAATTCTCATGCCAATGTAAATGATGTTTAATGAAACGTGGAAGTATTGTATCCTGTAACCAGATAATATTAATAGGAATCATTTATAATACCTCATTACACATCCCATCCATGACATGCTTCATCCAATTTCTTGCAAAAACAATGTACCAGCAAAGTAGGAACTGAGGAACTGTCAATGATTTAGTTCTGAGCACCGCCTAATACCACATCTGAAACAGATGTACCTTACTTTACTCAGAAACGTGTGCTTAGCATGCAAAGTGTTCCTTCCCAGACATCAGGCAGCACTCTGTCACTGATTTAAATCTCAGCACACAGAAGAGTTATCTAGGAAGGCAAGTATAATCATTTGTACAGGTGCTAAGGAATCTCAGCAGAACTGCTTGACTCTAAGTGATAGGAAAATGCGAGAGGAGAATGAGTTGTGTAATAGCAGCTCTAAGTCAGAGTAAAGGAAAAGCCTCCTCAGGGGTGATATTAGCGTTTGCAAGAGTAAGAACAGACTTTTAAGATAGTATGGCAGAGCTCCAGGCATCAGCTTCCGTTGTCTTTCTCAAAAGCATGGGCACTGACTTGTCTTCCAAACAAGAGAACTCGAAAAATGCACGCATAATTGATTTTTAAAAGCCATCCAAAATATATTTCCTTTCCACATGGAAATGGAGATGTAGAAGAGTAAATGGGGTAAAAGGATGTATCCAGCCTTTCAAATTTAGCCTGGGCACTTCTCCTTTCCTAATATTCCTCTGGGTGTAGTCTTCCTCCTCCTATCCCCTCCGCAATGCTAAAACAAAAATAATAGTACCGGAACTCACTGAACC
The DNA here is from genome assembly GCA_013400135.1 of Rhinoptilus africanus. Classification (NCBI taxonomy): domain Eukaryota; kingdom Metazoa; phylum Chordata; class Aves; order Charadriiformes; family Glareolidae; genus Rhinoptilus; species Rhinoptilus africanus. The sequence goes on from VXBO01009389.1 coordinate 348,772, forward strand.
TGAAAATTCATGAACAATAAGAAATGTTTACTTAAACAACTCTGTGTGGGTTTCACTTGTGATTGTGTTTTCTCCTGACGAGCACCCCATTATAATGTCATCTTCACCCTCACTGCTAATATCTGAAGACAGCTGTATGTTGAGACTTCCTCGGATTTTGAATTCCTTTTCCTGGTCCTTTCCTGACTGCACGCTTACCTATTAACACTCTCATGCCTTCAGTGTGCATTTGGCTGAGCAGAGTCACGGTGGTACTGGACTGCAAAATAACCAGTATCACTTCACTTTTGATTTGCAGAAATTTTCAGAAAATGAATAGAACGCAAACTGGCGAAAGCGCCTCACTTTCTGGAGCATAAAAAGATATATATTTTTTTTTGTAAAAAAATTATTTGGAACCTCTATCAAAGGTGCACAGTGTTGACTGAGTAGTTTAAGTTGTCCAGAAAAATACAGCCAATGTCCAATAAGAGATCCTGGTTTTCTGTCTACTCAGATTTTGCTGGAATAGCTTGCCTCTGTGTGACAACACCTTTTTTTTTCTTTCTTAATGCTACATTCCAGCATAATCTTCAGTACTGTAGGCCTCAGTATTTCTCTCCTTTCACTGTGTTGAAAGCTCTGATACTGTAGAAGTCATGCTTAAATGGACACATAAATTTTGCACACCCATAAGTATTTTCCAGGAGACATTTATTGCCCTGCTCTCTGCCATCAAGTGATTCACGGTCAAAGGGAGCAGGAATGTGTCTGGGGGCGATGCCTTATGGACGGTCTTGCTTTGGGAGGGTAAAAGTGACTGCTGGAGGTTAAAACCTCAGGAGAGACAAAACCAGGAGTGTATTAGCATTGCTGTGTCTGCTTCATTGCATGGCCAAGGGGTTTCATTGGAGCAGCAAAATCGGGTTTTGCCGTGGTCAGGGTTGGCAGTGGGGTGAGGAGCCCGCAGTGGAGGGGCAGGGCAGAAGGGCAGAAATAGAGACTTTGGAAGGTGATGCAGCTGGTTTTGCTTCAGTTTGGAAAGGCAGACTTATTAAACTATTCGATCTTCTCAGTGCAGCTTAAGCTTTACACATACCAATAATCATCCACTTCTAAAATTGCTGGTGTAGCTTTTAATGCAATTAAAAAGGACAGCACAAGCAGTAGCAATTGTGGGGAGAAGGACGAATGAAGAAACCCAGCAGCTTTTTCAGATTATTATTTTTTTTCCCCTGAATGTGAACCATGTTGCTAAGTGTATGCTCTAGTCATCTTTAACAGGTTTTACCTCTAAATATTTTATAAAGGACATTGCAGATTGCCTTCCTCCTGCAAGGCACTACGATTCTAAACTATCTTATGATAAATCGCTTATTGTGTATCTAAGCTTGAAGATCACTAATTCCAATCAGAACTAAATTCAAACATCATCTGTTAAGATAACCTTAATCGTAATTTCTGAAGGCAAAATGGACAGCTTTAAGTCTGTGTGCCTTAAACAATAAAAAAAGACATATGAATGTGGGAATAGGATTTTATTATTTTACTAGTTTATCTACTCGGATTGTGGCTGGTTTTCAAACAAAGAGCTAAGCTCTCCTATACACAGAGCAAAACAGTATAGGATGAGTGAAGGTTTAATCCTGACTTCATTGAGCATGCAATTAAATTCACGGTGACCTTTATTTTTCCCTTGTAAATACTTCTCAGCATGTGTAGACTTTGAATCAGGTTTTCGTACAAGAGGTCTGTAATATCTCTTCATTCACCAGAGATTTTCTGTCAAGCCTGTGACAGACATGCCAAGAAACCTATTTTTTCTGATCCTGAACCCTTATCTTCACATATCTGCACAGAAGTAATGAGTAATATAATGTAAGTTCATGTGTTCATTTGAAATATTAAGAGTGATTTCAATATGATTTCACTGCTTTTTTTCTCCTTTAACATATTTGAATTGGTTTCCTTTAATTGAGTTTACTTTTCATACACTTGAGAAGTTTTTCTTGCATCACCATATAAATCACAGTCATTCCTGGTCTTAGCACTGTATACATTTTATGCTCTTTTATTATGTGTTCATTATCATCACGGCAGTATTCAGAGGCATTTTGGAATGCATATGACCATAGAAATACATATTAAAAGCCTGCACAAAGAGCTTTGAAGCCATTAGTGTCACTTTTGTAGATAAGTACTTAGGGGTTCTTAAATCCAGGGATTATTGGACTTCACATGTTGAGCCATTAAATCCTCATGTGAAACGTAGTATGAAATTTTGAGTGATTATGGATTAGCGTATCACAGAGTTTAGCAGCAAACTCATTTGTCTTTGAAAGTAGAAGAGAACTAGTAAGCTAAGCAAACAGGAAGCCTGGCTGATCCTCAGCTGTGGAAGCACACAAGAAACTGAAGAAAGAACAAACCCTTCCAGACGCTTGATTTCTGTTATATCTTAAAGTTCTTCCAAGAGGTTGGTCCACAGCTTCCTTCTGAGAGAGTTAAAGCTTCTAGCACAGTTTTGGTTGCTGAGATAAAGCTTGCGAGGCTATGAATCCTAATGGAACTATTGTAAAAACTAGGCCATCTGTAGCAACGGCTTTGCTTGTATCAGACACTTAAAAGCACCATGTGAGCGCATCTGCAGGGATGGGTTCCTCAGCTTTCTCCAGTCTTTTGTATTTCTTCAAATGTTATTGACTAATGTATTTTTGAGTACCGGAGGCTGGAGAAGAACTTCTGCAAGTCATCTGTTGAAGGCAACTTAAAAATATCGAGATTTTAGCTTAACGTGCAAGGCAGAGGGAAACTAGAAGATGTGATCTCTGTGTGTTGAATTGAAACTCAGGAGTTTGTGGCCTTAACTCAGAAACAGCTCTTAGAAGATTAGAAAAGTTGATAGGCGAATTACTGTGAACATAAGTTGTAAACAGCTGGTATTTTTCATATTGTATTTAATATAATGCTGTGTTATCTCTTATTTATTCAGTTATTAGTGAAATTCCTTTCAAATGCCATTAGTATAATTTTTTGTACAGTGCTAAGCAGTTCAGAAAAGCCTGAACATAAATGGCTCCTGCAACTTTAATTGCAGATATCATATCACACATCCTATTGCCTTTAATCGGCTCTCTTGCGGTTGGCTGCAGAAGAACCTGCAGGGGTGGAAACTCTCCTGAAGGATGCTGAAGCCTGAGCCACTGCCAGCACATCTAAGCAGACGAGCCTCAAGCCTCTTTAATGGGACAGCAGCATCTCCTGGGCTGCAGTGGCTATGATAGCATCGGGCTGCAAGGCTCCTCTTCAGATCATAGAATCGGTGAGGTTGGAAGGGACCTTTAAGATCATCAAGTCCAACCATTAACCCACCCTGACAAAAACCCCTTCTAAACCATGTCCCTCAGTAACTCATCTACCCTTTTCTTAAACACCTCCAGGGATGGGGAATCCACCACCTCCCTGGGCAGCCTGTTCCAATGTTTAATAACCCTTTCAGTGAAAAAATGTGTCCTGATATCCAATCTAAACCTGCCCTGACATAACTTGAACCCGTTTCCTCTTGTCCTGTCCCTTGTCCCCAGGGAGAAGAGCTCAGCCCCCATCTCTCTACACCCTCCTTTCAGGTAGTTGTAGAGGGTGATGAGATCTCCCCTCAGCCTCCTCTTCTCCAGGCTGAACAACCCCAGTTCCCTCAGTCGTTCCTCGTAAGGTTTGTCCTCCAGACCCCTCACCAGCTTCGTTGCCCTTCTCCGAACATGCTCCAGAGGGGCCCAAAACTGAACGCAGCACTCGAGGTGGGGCCTCACCAGTGCCGAGTACAGGGGGATGATCCCATCCCTAGTCCGGCTCACCACACTGTTCCTGATACAGGCCAGGATGCTGTTGGCCTTCTTGCCCACCTCGGCACACTGCTGGCTCATATACAGCCGGCTGCCACCAACACCCCCAGGTCCCCTTCTGCCGGGCAGCTTTCCAGCCACTCTGCCCCGAGCCTGTAGCGCTGCTTGGGGTTGTTGTGACCCAAGTGCAGGACCCGGCACTTGGCCTTGTTGAACCTCATGCCATTGCCCTCAGCCCATCGATCCAGCCTGTCCAGATCATTAGGCTGTCCCTCATCCACAAGTCAGGATTACTGTGTTATTTCTGATAGATATTTTTTTAACCTTTTCTAAGAAAAAATGGAGTTTAAAAAAAAAGGTTATTTTACACTCTGTTTTAGGGCTAGCTAACCTTATCTGTTAAGAAGTTTTTCATAGGTTTTTTTGGGTTGGTTTTTCCAACCAAACTCGTGGTTTTCTTGTGACTTGAGTTCACTGCTGTTTTCCCTGACTGCTCTGGAGAGGGAGATTGACTTCCCCTATAACTGCTTATGTGTTTGAAGACTATGACCATGTCTTTCTTCATTCTTCTCTTGACTAAACAGCCCCAGTTTGTTCAGTGCCTCTTTATCAGATGTGTGCTCTTAATTCCATCCCTTATTCTCCTTTGTAGACTAAGTGATCCATTTTTCCTTTCTAACATGAAATGCCAAGAATTTCAGTGTGTTTATTGTCTCATACTTTTTTTTAACAAAAAAGGCTATTTCTTTAAACCTTTGTTCAGAGTAGGGGCTATCTCCTTTTGAATCCATGCTGTGACAATGTTGCATAGTCTCTGAAATCAGAATTACATATAACTTAGAATCAAAAAAGCCTTACTAAATCAAAGTAGAGGACATACAATATGCTTCTCTCCATGTGTGTTATTCTATTTTAGAAAGAAATAGGGCTAGTATGATCACATTCGTCCCTGGGAAATACACACTGGTGTCTACTTATCTGTGTTCCTTCTAGTCAGCAGTACACAACCAGCCATCTACAGATCCTGCCATCTGAAGAGTTTATGAAAAATAATTAACATAAGCAAGCCTTCTCTCGGAGAATTATATTCTTTTTGTGACCAGCGTTTGTGTTCACAGTGTCCATGATATTTTCAGGGTATTTTAACCAGGATTTCTTTTTCAATCTGTTCCGTGTGACTGCACTCATACCTTTTTTTTTTTTTCTTTTCCCCCTCCCCTGCATTATTCCTGGGTGTCAGCAGCTTTCAGCATTTTATCGCAGAGTTCCCCAGCGCATGTATCAATGAAGCTGGACAAAAGGGTTACAGCATGCCTGAATTAGTAATGGGCAAATTTGAAAATGTAGAGAGTGGAGTGGATGAAGCACACGGCTTTGAAACAAATTATCTAACATATACTAGAGATTTTTTGGAGTTTATACTTTGACCAAACGTGGGTGTGTTTTTCTGCACATTTAAAAGCAAGGCTTTTTGCGAATTTGTATATCCCATTCTAAAACGTGTGGGCAAGATAGCTATTCAGTGAAAATGTCAGAATTCCTTTTAGCATTAGCAAATATGTTTTTTCCCAATGTTTTTGAAACAGCTAAAGCACTTTTTTTTTTTTTTTTAAATTGAAACTGGCAAAAAAAAAAAAAAAGCAGCCTGGGGCACATGCCTTCTGTCAAAATGGAGTTAGTAAAAATTTTATGAAACCTAAAAATGGGAATTATTGGCTGTTAAACTATAGGAGTTTTTAGGCATTGATTTATTTTGTATTGGTGTATTTTCTAATTCATTTCAGGTGTTGGAATATTTTGCAAAAATATATGTGCCATTACTGCAAGCTGTGAGAAGAACCAGTACATAACAGTGCAAGGAGGATGAGAGGGTCTCTATTAGAAGTAAGGCTCTCCCTCCTGTGGTATTCAGCAGCTCAGCTCTCAGCTGGAGCCGTCAGTGCTTTCTGCAAGGCAGGGCAGAGACCCAAGTGGTGAGGGATGATCAAGCACCATCTCAGGAGACGCTTTCATAGAACCATAGAATGTGTTGGGTTGAAGGGACCTTTAAAGGTCATCTAGTCCAACCACCCTGCAGGGAGCAGGGACATCTTCAACTAGATCAGGTTGCTCAGAGCTCCATCAAGCCTGGCCTTGGATGTCTCCAGGGATGTGGCCTCCACCACCTCTCTGGGCAACCTGTTCCAGTGTCTCGCCACCCTCATTGTAAAGAACTTCTTCCTAATGTCTAATCTAACCCTGCCCTGCTCTACTTTATAACCATTGCCCCTCATCCTATCACTACATACCCTTGCAAACAGCCCCTCCCCAGCTTTCTTGCAGGCCCCCTTTAGGTACTGGAAAGCTGCTATAAGGTGTCCCCGGAGCCTTCTCTTCTCTGGGCTGAACAACCCCAACTCTCTCAGCCTGTCAGTAATAATTTTGTGACCTTCAAGTTCCACTCGCTGTTACAGTGAAGCTTAGGTTTCTTGGAGGGACCTGTAGCTTAGCAAAGAATATCCACCTTATTTTCAGTCTATGGGTAATGCATTTAACACCTAATTGCGTTTTATTGCCTGCTGCTGATGCTGGTGAGCTTCTTTCGGTTTATGTAACTAGGTTCTGACCCTGAAGTCTTGACTAAGCAAAGCGCTTGCACCATAACGACACACACGGTTGTGCAGCAAAAGCGCACACTTATTTAGTTCCTACAGTTTCAAAACGTTTGTAATTGAGTCGTGGTGTGCTAAAATCGAATCACAGGGCTGAGCTCTTCTCAGGGTTGTGTTCCGTGAGCAGCATTCCTGCCGCGGTGGCCAGGTCCCCCTGGACATGTGAGGAGAGGTGCATTAGGTACAGCAACTTCTCCTTGGTAACCAGTTATTAGGTCAATGCACCCTACAGAAAACACATAGATCTTTTCATTTGCCCACCTAGTATAAATCATGTCAGTGGAAAAGTGGAAGAGGAGTTCCTGATCTTTTTTCTCTTCTCAGACAAATGACCAGAAAATATACAAGTTATTAAAAAAGTGATTCAGAAAAGCAGCAGGGTAATTAATATATAAGAGCGGAAAAGTGTGAACCCTCTTTATTATATTAGTATAGTGTTCAAAAAACAGATTTCAGTTGTAAAATCTTTAAAAATAACTTCTTGTGTCCTTCTTCATGCTCACTAGCTTAACCTTTTGTTCAAGAATACCTACATGCCATTACCGTCACTTAGAAATATCTATTTAAACATTGTGTTTATTGGAACTGTATTTAACTTGTAATTCGATTTAGCTAAATCTTGGTAGTTTTGTTGCTATAGGATGACCATAGGGATGAAATCAGAAGCAGTAAATGTGTATGGTTTTTTTTAACTGCAACAGATGCCTATTATATTTTATATATTTATACAGTTCTGTTGGCAGACATATACTGAGGTACACAATCTAGAAAATAGAGTGCATATGTTCTTTCATTATCCCTTGCAAAAATTAAAATGCCCGTGATTTTTATTCTTATAATAAGATATAATTTAGCCTTTCTCCCATTTGCTGGTAGAATAGAGTCCGTGGAAAGAGAAGTTGAAATGCTAATAACTAGTTTATAACTGAGGTAATAGCTATAGGTTAAGTTTAGAATTTATTTCTGGAGTTAGAAAAAGAATTAAAAAAAAACAGGATGAAGAAATAATTAAAAGAGTGAGGCTTTGAAGATTTGACAGGAAAAAGTGATACAGGTTCTATCAAACCTATGAATTTTGGGATCGGTTATTTGTATTCTCGTTTACCGCGTATTTAAACTTTTTGTTATACTTTTTCAGTAAGACATTGCCATACTGGTTTGGAGATTTTTCTGTGTCATACAGTTTTGTTCTTTCCTCTATAATTTTTTTTTTTTTTTAAACCTAACGATCTTTTTGATGAGGAGTTCCACTGGGATGGAATGGCTACCTTGGAGAAGGAAGAAGGGCAGATAAACCTCTCCAAATTATTGCCTCAGTACTCTTTGTCTTATTTTGCTAATAGTTTGGTTTTGTTTTTTTTTTTAAATCTAGCTCAATCTAACTAGTGTATTAATGCGATTAGATGTCTTCTTCTGACTACCTCATCCTAGCTTGTTTACTTTGATACTGCTCTTTAGGTTGTATGTTTATTTTGGACCATTTCATGCCTCTTTAATGAGACCTATATCCACAAAAGTAAGAATGCTTTTTTTCATGTTAAGTATGAATATTATATATAGTACTATCTTATACCAAATTTCATTTTTCCTTTAGTAAATGTTTATATTTTATTATTTGCAGCCATTCAGGTCATGTCTATACTTGCATTTAGAAATAGATTGTTTTACACTGCAGTGCTTTATCCGATGTGTCTTGTGTGTTCTGTAACCTGCCTGGCCCCAAGAAACACTGCCGTGCTCAGCCTGCTTCAGGATTCCACTTTCCGTGAAAGGACCATCCGTTCTGCACAGTGCACAAAGGTCTATGTTTAGCAAAGTACAATGCTTTTAACTTCTGCTATATCATCCATCCATGCAAAACTGTCAATTACTGTCTGCTTTGAGCTCTCATCGTCTTAACATTTCTGAAAAATGTGAAAATCTTCACAGAGCTTTTTTTTTTTTATTTGGCACCTAAAAATGTTAAACTTGATTTAATTTTTTGTACTCATTTATTTTCAAAGTTTATCTTATTTGTATTTTTCCACCATCTCTTTCATTGCACCAGTCCATCTGCCAAGTACATGCTAATCCTCCTCAAGAAGTATTTGGGTTTTTCTCTAGTTTTATGGTTATTCTCCATACACTTGAGTATAATCCTTATTCAAATATTATCCCAAAACCAATCTTTTCTGGCATGAATTCTATTTTTTAATCAGTTTCATTCCACCTCTTTTCCCATGGAAATACTGTAAGCCTTGGTCGAGTCCTTGTGCTGAGTACCTTTTGTCTAACTGGAGTTCTCAAATGAAGTTTTGCAGGCATCAGTTTTTCAACTGAACATAATCAGCCCACTCGCAGATTTCCTTTGAATTGGAATCACAGGACTGAGCACTTGGTTTTTGTTATAAACTGCAGCTAGGTCTGTCTCTGTAAATGAAATCTCAGGGCACGGGGCAGTTTTTCCAGATGTGACTGAAAATATACAGAGCAGCATTGCTTATGGCTGAAAATATGATGACCAACACCAGCGACTTCTTTTTTTCCTAAGTTGGCAAATGCCTGAGCAGTGTTCAGGGCAAGACGTGAACCAGCTCTGTGCACCTGATGTAGATGTAGTTAATCAAACATTCCTGATTTGGGATCAATTTCTGGAATTGAAATAAAAATTGAAGTAATCTGCAAGTTGGGTTTTTTTGTTGTTGTTGTTGTACAAGCCTCTTACAGAACTGAATGCTGGATAGATTTGTGCCAGCGTCTGAGGAATAGTGGGTTGTTAATGTTCTACTGACTGAGAAGCTCTCTTTAATTCTCATTCGCTCTGCAGTGTGTTATCCTTTTTACCAAAGGCAAATCTCGTACAGATTTGCTATATCGTTCTGCAAAGCTGTATGCAGAAAGCTGAGCAAAACCAAAACTTTGTAATCATATTCCTATTGACTTTTTAGTTAAGTACAGAAAATAACATGGTTTGGTAATATATATATATATCTCATGCCTTATGTTTAACCTGGACACCTTTATTGTTGCATCCGTTCTGATCTGAATTAGGTCATAGGACCCATCTAATTTATTAAATTCTCATCTGACCAACCGAGGCAGAATACTGAAGGTGAATAAAGACATTTCACAATTCATCTTGCTCATAAAGGAGCTGGTTGCTATCAGACCTTACATCTCCTAAGGTGAAAAGGGAGTGGAGCCACTTGGATATGCAAGTGAGAGAAAGCACTAACATCTTGAGTTTTATGCCTTCTTGGGCTGTTCATTCCAGTTGTTTGCTCTCCTGTTTGGCTAGCACATAAATATTATAACCTCAGCTCAAAACCCTTGATACCTCTTCATTTTATCCTTGGTGCATTTAAGCCCTATCTTGCTCTATTAAAAGGCAATAATGCACTTTCTTCCTTTTCTGTAACCTCATTATGTTGCTGCTAAATCAACTCAATTGTACCAGCGCCGGTCTCCTGGGGCTGCTGTGAGAATGCATTTTTCTGCAGAATTCCAAGAATGAGGCCTGGGGAATTGTCTACTTTGAGGAGGACACGCAGCCTTCCAAGGGATTTACTATGTTATTGGGTTTGGGGGAGAAAATACAATATTTTGTTGGATTTTTAATGTTTTCTGACAGATATGTTTATAACAACTTTGGAGATCTTCCAGACTAGTCAGCAGCCTTCTGAAGCCTTTTAAATCCCATGTTCCATTAAGCACAAAAATATTTTGTTTTATTTGCGTGCAAGTATTATTGATTAGTCAGGCACCAATTTCATTCTGTTAAAATTAAAGTTTAAATTAGGCAAGACCAGATAATCATGGAGATAAACTTCATAAAGGGTATTGCATAAAGCTTTAGAATGAAATCCCTATTTAAAGCTATTTACTTTTCTTAACTGTGCTTTTAATGGCAAGTAGACCCCCTTGGCAAAAAATCCATTCTACTTGTCTGAACTGTCCCTTACTTTAAAACTGTATTTCTCCCACCTTTGTCAGGAAAGATCATAGGATCATAGAATGGTTTGGGTTGGAAGAGACCTTAAAGATCATCCNGTTCAAATGTATTAACTGTTGTCTGCAAATCAGACACCTAAAAATGCTTAAACATGGGTAATATCAGGAAATCGTCTAATCTTGTTTGTAATAGTGATCATGAGACCATTTCAAAATTTTGTACAAAATGAACAGTATTCTGTAACATGTTAAATTTGATATGAGTCCTGCCTTACTGATGTGGTACTAAACCATACATTTTGTATTTAACTTCACTTAAATTTTTGTAGACAAAGATAATAATTTTTCCCTTCATTTTGATGCTCTTCAAAATTCATAAACTAAAATCTGTTACCTTAAAAGTAATTTCCATGTGGGCAAGGTGAGAAAATAAAATCTTAAAGCAGCTCTCAATCAGATAGAAAGAAAGGAAGAAAGAAAGGAAGGAAGAAAGAAAAGATTAGGGGTCTGTATCAGATAATCAAGAAAATAGAGTGAAGTAGTAAAAGATGAGGATGTGAAAAAACTGGCGATTTTCAGAAGTTAGCTGAATCATATTGATTCCAAAGTAGGTAACGCCGTTGTACTTAGGTGGGAATTCTAACAGTTTTTATGTGTTTATGTGTCAATCCATGCCATACAGAGGCCTAAAAGACTTCAAGAGCTCTTGGGGACAACACATGGTTGTCTAATAAAAGCCTTCATTTTTCCTGGTTCTGTGAGCATAAGGTATGACAGGACTGCTTGGAGATTCATGAGATAAATGTATTTCTTTTCCCCAAAACCCCCAAAATAGGCTTCTAATCATGTTTCAATACAATAAGCCTTAAATATTGTTAACTTAATGTCTTCTTCCAATAAATCTTGCCATTTGGGACAACTTTTCTATATTTTATCGATAAAATGCTTTCAAATAACAAATGAAAACATGTTTATACTTCCTTTTTTTTTTTTAATTTTACTTCTCTCATCCTGTGAGTTAATTAGGTAATTTTTATCAAGGTAAAGCTGTTGAAGGAATCTTAATTTTTCAACTGATCATTACAGGAATTATCCTGGTAGGCACCGTGTGGGAGCAAGGCCAAACGTCCTGCTATATTTAGAAGGAGAGGTTTGTAGGTTTCTGCAGCTTGCAAGCAATTCTTTAATTCCGGCAGTTGAATTTCCTGCTGCTTCCACAAGGAAATAGGTCTTTGCTTCACTGGCCTGAGTGCGAGAGGTGTATAATGGAAGAAATGACATTTCTCGTTCTCCATGAAATCACTGTAGTAGGTCTGTGCTTGTGCTTTTTTTTTTTTTT
>VXBO01009389.1:360544-406225 GCA_013400135.1 Rhinoptilus africanus
TTTTTTTGCTTAATTACTCCGCTTTTGGTATGGTTATAAGAAAAATAAGGCCATGACTATTTGTAAAGAGATTGCAATCAAAGTCAGAGAAACAGAGAATCCTGTTTGCAAACATAACTGAAATGGGAGGAATGTCTTCTAAGTTCTTTACATCCTTTAGGTTTTTTGCGCTGTTGCTTTGCTTCCCCTGGCACAAAGGGAAAAAGCCGAGGTGAAGATGATGTCGCTAGGGAGTAAAGGGAGTTCCACAGTAACGGGGAAATCAAATGCTAACCGAAACACAAATATAAGACTTAAAAATAATAAAGCAGTTAATCACGAATTTTCTTTTCCGTTAGAGTCCTCTAGGGATCACTTTTAACCCTAGCGGGTATTTTAGTAGTGACCAGGAAGTATATGTAAAATCATCACTGCGTTAGCGTGCAGAGGTCATGAGGGTGGAGTCTCTTACTAAATTAAGTGCTGGCCACAATAAGCATTTCAGTAGAGAAGTTGGAGACTTTTCCTGGGAAAACAGTGTCCCAGAAAGGGATTTTTATATTTGCAAGGGGCAGCTATTTATAAAAGAAAATCACTGTCCAGAGAGAAGGCCTATAACCAGAAGGGCTAATAGGACTTTTAAGCCTTTGTGTTTGCTGTACTTACTGTGCTGTTGGAAAGTTGAGTGCTGCTCTATTGTCGAGTCAAGAGAAAAAGCTGAAATATTGATAGGGTTCCATTAAGCCTTCCTTATAGCACAATACTGAAGTAGTTCTTTCTAAATAGCTCAACAGGAAAATAAATTTAAAAAAAAAAAAAGCCAACGTGATCTTGTATCAAAATCTATGGCTATCTAAATAAGTAAAGTAATAGCTTTCTATTTCTTAATCTAATGGATAAAGTACTATAAAAAAACCCCAGAAACTGAAGCTTGCACAAAACGTTGATATAGGATCTATGGGGAAAAAATCACCATCTCTGAAAACTGTTATAGCAGGATTCAGTGGGTTTTTTAAAATATTAACTAATTGAACTAACCTTATATTTTTTTTAAGTCCTGTTGTGTGTGTTTTCTTGGAGAACTTTCAGATAATCCCACCAATTCCTTTCCTTTTTCATTAGCTATGCTTCTGTGTTGAAGGCTATTTCTCACACGTTTAACTTGAGAGGAAAAAAAGCAAGCACAATTATAGGCATTTACAGTTTACTTAATTGTTTATGTTCCTCTTGTCACAATACTTACAACTGCAAAAGGTTGAAGTAAAATCATGGTATTTAGTGGAAGCAATCTTCAGAGACATGATGGATGGTATCATTAAATGGCATATTATTTCATAAACACCTTCATTAATCAATGTTATTTGTGTAGTGGGATGAAATTGAAAAATACCATCACAATGATTTGCTGTCATTCAGGCTGTATTTATTGGCTAGCCTAGCAGTTATACTCACCCAAGTGGCTACATTAAAAACATTAATAGGAATAATGTTGGACTTGGTGGTCTACAATTGGACTCAATAATCTTAAAGGTCTTTTCCAACTTAAATGTTTCTATAATTCCGTGTTGACCAGTTCACTTCATAATGGAATAGGCATATAGGTGATCTGAAAAAATACCTTTAGAAAATTGGGGTTCCTAAGCTTTCAAGATCTATTGATAGTATTGCAGAAAAACAGCGTTCATCCTTGAAGGCTGTTTTCTCTCATGTTTAGTGCGTGTCTTGGTTGTTGGGTTTTTTCTTCTTAATGAAAGGATTGGTTAATTTTCTCCAGTTTTGATGAGGCTTTTTAAGTGTGTTTGTTAATATGAGTACTTGATGTTGGTTGTTCGTTGATTCTTTTTTTTTCTGTAAGAATATAAAATAAATTCAGAGGTTATCCAGTATATAAAAAAGGAAAGTATGGGTTCGTTCCCGACTTTCTCAAATACAGGTCTAATACGCAAAACTGAATACCCTTTGTATTTGTCGAGGTATTACAAATAGATAAGAAAACTTCTGCTGTTACTGAAATAATTTATTATATTCTTCATTATTAAGTGTCTTTTGGTTAAGATCTCTCAGAGTTGAATAGAGTAATTATCCTGAAGTAAGTTTTCTTTCGTAGATTGCAGCTGCCAATCGGAGTAAGGTTATTCTTTAGCAGTAAGTACCTGTACCACCCATGGAGTACTGAAAACAAAATGCTGTTCAAAATTAAGCTGTTTTCTACTTGATGCTGTAGAAGTAAGTTTTCACATTAAACTTAAATGTCCTGAAAAGTGTTGCAAGCTTTTCTTCATATTTTATGTGATTAAAGATTCTTTTTATGATGGTTCTGTTGACAGAAACATTTGAGTTTTATCAGGTTCTCAGTCTGTTTAATGTGTCTTATGAATGGCATTTCAGTTTAATTGGTGATGTACGGTATGTGAAGCCAAAGGCTTTACAGAAGCTTTTTTACAATTAAGAAAGTATTTTTCTCAAGCAAACCTGTGATGATATGAGTAGCTGATGCTATTGATTTGACTGGTATAGTAACTACTCCTGTTTTATGCTAAGGTTTGTGCTGGATTAGCCGGGCAATAGTTACTGGACTGTTCTTTGTGAAATTAGCACTGGTCCAGCCTTGCTAAGGGTGCTTCCACGATTGGGTCAACAATGCATATGAACTAGCTTTCCTCAACTAAAATTAGGAGCAAATGAAATGCAATTTTTTTCCCCTATAAACAGTAAAGAAATGATTGTCTTTATCTCACATAATGAGGCAGAGGAGAATTTTTCCTTTGTTTCTAATCTCCAAAACCTGGAGACATCTGAGAGCTGGCTTCATTTGGAATCTTTCTAGATTGGCATAACGTTGAGCATGCATTAAATTGTGCATACTGATTTAACGATCAGAAAAGCTCATCATACTCTAGCTCCATCTTTCCTGCCTGCTCTGCCAGGAAGCTGCGAGAAGCCGTAGTACAGCTGGCTATTCTGGCTTTGAGCCATGGAGGGATTTGCCTACATGACAGGAATCCCCAGCTTCCCCTCGGAAAGAACGCTTTCCAAAGCAGAAGTGATAAAATAAAAGGCAGGATCTGATTAAACCATAAACTCTAACCACCTTTTTCTCCAACGTGAGAAATTTTTATACTCATGCTCTACTTATTTCCATAGTCATGCTAAGTGCCAGAGGAATATTATGTAGGGAAAGAACCAATAAATGCAGTTTGAATAGGAAAACAAGTGTATGCTTTTTTTGCTAAGTGTATACATATCTTTTATTGCAGATCCAAATATCCCTGTACAAGCGAGGTCTGTGTAGCAAAATTCTAGTTGGAAAGGTACAGATTCTAGAAAACACCCATATGGAGAAGAGAGGAAGGAATAAAAATAATTTCAGTAAATCAATTTAGTGACCCATTTGATGATGTCAGCCACAAGCTGTTTGTGTGCCAGGGCTGGATAAGCATTGGCATGCAACAGCAAATGCCAGCGAAACTAGCACATCACAGAACTGGACTCTGGTACATGAGCTGAGAATGAATTAACTTGTTAAATTTCAGTCATGAAGGTAGGTCATACTGCTGGGGTAACGGCAAATGTGCTCTGAGGTCACTTTGCTGTAAATCTCTCCCTGCAAGCAGAAGCAGCGTGGTATTAAGGAATCTCTTTGAAATTGCACCGAGGAATTTACAGTGAGAGAGAGCAAAAGGGAGTAATTTTCTTTTAAATTGAGGCAGTGCTTCATAAAAGAATTATATTCTTTCTTTATATGTATCACTTAAATTGTTGTTAAAATTGAATGACAGTGTGTGTTATTTGCATTGCTATAAATTTCTTTGGTAATAAAGTGATTCATCTTGCTACACACGGTGACTCCAATACAGATGCAAGAAACATTCTTTTTTGGCAACATAATAATTCTGCAGTAGGGCCTGTAATTACTGACAGCATATCACAGGTTAAGAAATTGATCATTAAGGCCATCCAGAGCAATTAGGAAATACATCTTTTTATATATTATTCTATATTACCCATTGCTATGTCTAACTACTGTAGACTTTGGTCTAATAAACACATCCATTTAGGAAGAGCTATGAAGAATACTTGTCAGAAAGACCAGGCTGGATGGGGCTTGGGCAACCTGGTCTAGTGGGAGGTGTGGCAGGGGCAGGGATGATCTTGGATCATCTTGGAGCAAGATGGTCTTTAAGGTCCCTTCCAACCCAAACCATTCTATGTGAAAGCTGGAAAACAGCGCAGCAGGCATGTTACGTAGCATTTCTCTGTTCTGAGCACAGCATCCTCGGTGCTATAGCCCAGTGCCACTGCCTGCTCCGCTGGCACAGAGCAGCCATTTCAGAATTATTAAGAAGCAGAGTCCTGTCTGCTTGTACCTATTTAAACAACTGTGGCACCTTCTGAGACAGCAGAAGCTTACCTCTATCTGCCTTAACCTCCTCTTAAATTAATACTTGGTCTGTCGGACCAAGAACAGTTACACTCTGCTGCAGATCTGGAAGAACTGTCCTCAGTGGACTAAGGAAGTTCTGCATTACTTGATAGAGCAAAAATTACAGCGAAGGAAAGCGTGTTCTATGAGCTCAGGGAAATTTTTAAATGAAAGGCCCTTTTAAACTTTACCTGTTATACTTAAGTATGGAGAGTATGCTGCTAATCAAAGGACTTTCTTTGTGGACTTGAATGTTGAGATTTAGAGAAGAGAGACTTGCTGAGTGTGACATCCTTCCTCGAGTGGCACAGATTTTGATGGGTAAAATTCCTTGGAAGTTCATAGCACTCCAAGTGGCAGAAATGTTTGGATTGCTTCTTACTTTCTAGCGCAGAGAGAGGTAATATACATCACTAAGAGACTAAGATTTATAAGAACATGCTTCAGAGTAAATTGTGCTGTCAAGCAGAGAAATAGCGTAGTAAAACAGAGTCGCTGCGCTAATCTTCTGAGGATCTTTGACACTGTGTACAGCAATCACAGAAGATCTGCTGATCCTGTACAGACAGGAGGCTTTAGTGCTCTTCAAAGCAAACCCCGTGTAGCTAGTTTTCCTTGGCATTGAAACCGTAGCTCCTTTGTGGTTTTTTTTTCTCAGCCTTATATTTTTGGTAGAGCTGAATATTAATGTATGTCTGTAATCTTTGTTTATGTGAATATACTTCTTCATAGAGATTTCCCACATATTTTGGGGACTATGTATTTTTTTTTCTGCTGTGGTTTGTTTCCATCTAGTTCACTTGGACAGGAAGGACAGCAGGCTTTAGGAGGTCACATGTTGTTCTTGACAGCATCCTGGCCTGTATCAGNATCTTTACCTCAACTGGTGAGTTTTCTTACTCTTGCTTTTCCCATTCTTTTTCCCCATCCACTGCGGTGGGGTCAATAAGCGGCTGTGTGGCGCGTTGCTGATGACCGGGCTCAACCTGCCCAATATACAGTGCATTTGTCTTTGAAAATGTGTTTCTAACTCTGTAAACAATTTAAAGATTCATGAAAAATTAAGGATTCACATGAATCATGCAACTAGCTACTGAATTAGTTGCAACAATCAGTAGCACACTGGCAAAGATTGACTTGCCCAGCTGCCTCTTGTTCTTTGCAAGTGGTTCTCTTGCTCCCCAGCTTCCAGGCATGCTCCATAAGTTACCCGGCTCCTGGGATGCCCCGGTGATCCAGCATCTTCTGCCTGATCTGACGGTTCCTGGGGTACAGCATGACTGTAAGCAAAAGCAAGAGAAGCAAACCCTGTCCATCATGGAGCTGAATACAATATATTGGCTCTTTTATGGACTTGGATTTTGCTCAGTGTTGAATTACTCAATTTTTATGAGGATGGTGTACATCAAGGCCCTACATTGAGTCAGAAGGTGTATAATGATGAGTTTCTCTTCCGTTTAAACTTAGGAAAGCTACTTGATTTCCCTCTATCTCAGAAACAACTATAAGAGTTGGACTTTTTCCAAACCATTGGCCCAACTCTTTTGTTCTAAACAGCTTTGGAATGTGGAGGGATTTGCCGCAATGTGCTTCTGCTATGCTTTTTCACAAAGGTTACCCAACAAGTAAAAGGATTAATAGCATTAATGTAATTCCATAATGGCAAAAGGAAAATTAATTTTGTAACTTTAAAAGGAAAGTGTAAGTATTTTATGGTGTATGAGAGCTTTTCAAGAGTAGATTTATTTTAACTTTTCATAGTGCCTATAAGCCGTCCTTTGTGCCAAATACTGTAATATAATGCGAGGCATACTTATTGCTGAATCACTGTCATAAATTCATATTGTCATTCTATAATCATTATGAAATACTTATTTACTATCAGTCAAACCCAAGCATTTAGAAATATATCTAATTGTGATTACTAAAGAAGAATAATGAGCATATTTATTGATATATGTGTATGGCCCTGGTTTTGCATATATTCACGGGTTCAAATTTCAGTTGTCTGACAAATTCCTGAGCTTTTGGGAAGAAATACAAAATGGGAGTTAAATGGGATGAACACTGATAAAAATACCGTCTTGAAAGGGTAGTTGCATATTTTTGTTTGTAAATAATTATCACACTCAAAGCAGAGAAAGCCAGTCATACAAACAAAATGTGCTGAATTAGTACATGCGACTTTGAAAACTGAATTATTGTTAACCAGTGTAGCACAATGTCAGCTGATTTAATTGTTTGAAATCTCAAACTACATTTTATCAAGAATGCTGTAAAATAGATTCAGTATTATAACTGCTACGTTATTTTTACACAGTCATAGTTTTTAATTCCAGTTTTATGATTTTTTTTGTTCCTTTTCAATATATTGAGAAGTCATATTGTGTGTTAGTGAAGTAATAAGGAATAGTTAACAGAGCCTGAAGGTCAACAACAGCTAAAAAGAAGAATAAACCCATCTTTTTTTCTCAGAAAAATCTAACTTTTTGATACTCATCAGATTTAGAATATTGTGAATTTGAATTTTCGGATGGTGATGTAAGGGTGGATGAAGAATTCCTGGGTTTTGTTTCCAACTCTGTATTCCTCTTTGAACTTCAGATATCTTAAACATTTTTCTTTAGTTGGAGAGTTAATTATTAAGTGGATGAATCACCTTGAGTTTTCATAATTATCTGTCTTTGTCATTGCCTAATATGGTAGAGCTTATGTTCTTTCTCCTCTGGCTTTTTCAGGTATGAATACAAGCAAGAGTGAGACAGTGAAGGAGCATCCATTGAAGCCCTCGAGAAGATCTATGCCATGCCTAGCCCAGAGCCAGACGCATCCTCAGAGTCTGACCAAGCATTCGTCTTTTCTGCAGCCAAACCGTGTGCAGCCCCAGCCCCAGCCTCTAAGTGCTAAGACATCTACAGCTACGGTGGATGTAGTGTCAGAACGAGGTAGGAGGTTTTTCTTTTCCAGGAGCTGGCTCCAACACTGGGAATGGAAGGAATCTATGGGAACATCGTTTGAAGTCCTATGGTGCCTTAGATAGAATTTTTTTATCATCTCTCGTTAAATTATAGGGACATCTGATAAGCTTTGATTTGTTTGGATATCTACAGTTTGTTGGAGAAATGTTTTTGCACAAAACAGCTAGAAGAGCCATGGTACTGAGTTCTTGAGTGAATCCTTATAATGTTTGAAGCGAGGCTTAAACTAATTATTCTTTTATTTTTCTGAATTACAACATTATTTCCTTCTCACTGAAAATAAGACAAGAAGGTGCTCCTTTATGCTGGGGAAGAGCATGAAGGTTTCTGTAGTTTGTCCTAAGAGAGAGTGAAAAAATAAATATTAAGCTTTCGGAAAGAAATGTCTTTAAGCATGAACATGTAGGAGTAGATGTCTTCATTCATGAACCGCAGAATCAGGGCAATGCAGTATGGAGAGAATGGGAGAAAAGGGAGAAAATCCCTATGAATTTTAGATTGTGTTGGAAAAAGGAACTACTTTTATGTTAGGATTTCTGTTTTAACAAACATGCCTTAACCAAGAGACTAGTCTAGTTGGAGATCTCAGTCACAGTGTGTGTCACCTGTTGGCAGCTATTGCCGTACGCTGTTGCCAACTGTGTGTGATCCTTTGTAGAACAAATTAACTCAGCTCGCTTCTGCTACTGAATTTTGATAAGTCCTTCCTTAATATTGATAGGCACTAATTATTACTCTGGTATGTTATTTCACCGAGTTAAACTTCTCTCAGGAACAGAGTGAAAGTCTTCAGTGAAGTGATCTTGTTCTTTTTTCCATCACTGGAAAGTGCTCTTCAAAATTACAGCCTAAATTTTTTAATTTGAGCCACTAACAGTTTTAAAAAAAATGTGTCTTTTGCTTACAAAATACATGTGAATGCTGATACAGATATTGCATTTATTCCAGCTAAAGTGATGGAGACTTTGGAAAACAACTTGCTTAAGCTGTCTAATACAGAATACACTGATGTGTTTTTAGGTAAGTTTCTGTCTGAACTGAAATAATAATAAATTAATGATTCTTCAATTACACTTGCAGTATTTAAGTGTGGAAAGGCCATACGTACACTGAACTGCCAGGTTTTTTGGAAGGAGACATAAAGAAATGTGCCCTAACCTAAATTTCCTGATGCTTTCTTGCCTCTTAGACTACAGTAAATAGGGACTAAAGACAGAGAAGTATTTTTTTCATACATTCAGCGTAACCTTTTCCCATAACAATCCTTCGTAATACAATCACATGGAAGCACGTATTTGAAATTCCTTTGAAATAGTTATTAGTATTCAGTTATTACTCCAGTATAGTTGTGTTATTCAGTATTGTCACGGCTGCAGCTTTTAGGTTGTTGGTTTTGCTTTAGATATTCATGTATATTTGCTTTAGACATTCAAAAGTGTTCCAATCTGGGGGAAAAAAAAAAAAAAAGTAATGCAGAAAAATAGCTATAATCAGGGCATATTTGTACCTGTATTCATGCCATTTTGATAATTCAGTTAAGTCCAAGAAAATAGGAAAAGAATTATTAGAATAATGCTATCCTTGCAACTGCAGAATGAGCCTGTATATACACAAGTGAGTAGTAATTTGCAAGTTCCAAAATTCATTAATTTTGAAATTTCCTGGCAATGTATTATCCATCTAAGGTGCACACAGATATTGCTGCACCTTGCAAAACTACTGTGAAGGATCTTTTTGCTCACAGTCAACGTAGCATTAAACTTGAAATTGTATCTTCATGCTAAAGGAGAGACATCTGCTTTCAGAAAGCTATTTCTGCTCTCCTGTCACAGGTTCTAGCATTGATTTTTCTTGATGCACAAAATGTATGATAGGTAAGAGTGTTCTTCAAGGTCTCCTGAAGAGGTAGCTGCTGGAAGTATGAGTGACATTGATACTTTCTCCAGAAGGAAATCAAAATGTTCCAAAATCATGACACAGACCAAAAATTTGGCATGAAGTTTATATAAGAAAATCATGTGTCTCAATAAGGTTCCAGTTGAAGCTACTGCACTCTCGTAGTGTAATTGGTTTTATTGGGTAGGCAGGCACCGGCACTAGATGATTTCACTGGTTTAAGTTGTTTCAATTTTTTTTTTTTATATCTTCTATTTTTTTATTACAATTGCTTACACATACAGGTGCTGATATTACTGCATATTTATGTATGGCAGCACGAATTCTTTCTTATGCTAAGTGATGCGCTGTTTTTCAATCACATCACCTAGTTTTAACCTAAAAAGAAATATGGAGGGCTCAGCGATCGAGGAAAAGATAGATTGATTCTCAACAGCTCAAAATTGTATTAAACTTTGGTGTGGATGTTTCTCCTCTTTTGACTACAGCTATGCTCTTTGAAGAGACAGAAACATATTTAAATGTTTCTTTTGTGTTTATTGAGTTAATCCCAAATCAGATCACTGAAATCTGTTAAATTATTCTGTATTTACAGAAGTTTAATTGGTTAGGATGTTCAGCTACGAGCAAAAAAGGGACAGTATTTATAAATAAATCTCAGAAGTCAGTAGTAAGAGTTGCCTTAGATAAAATTCAGCACTATCAGTTAAGTTCAGGAAGAGAAATTTGGGATAGTTAACGATATATTTAAAAAAATGGCCTTTCTATAAGCCTTCAAAATACAGTTTGTTTGCACTTGAAGATCGTATTTGTATGGGTAAGAATTTGTCTCCAAACTAAAATTGTTGATTTTATCCTCGATCTGGGGGGGGAAAAAAGAGAAAAAAAAAGGAATATTGTTTCTTGAACTTTGATCTCCAAATAGGTGAAAGTGATGCAGCCCTGCCGCATGTGTTAATCGGTACTCTGGCACTTTGAGGGAGTTTGCAAAATAGGCTGATTAATGGGTATCATCTTCTTAGTAAACCTTTTCAAACTGCTCTCCTGAGAACGTGAAAGAATGCTGAATTAAGTGAATGTGGTGAATTTTTAATTAGGCAGCATCACGGAACGGTACTTAAAATAGGGCAAATGGCTTTCTCCTCTTCCAGAATTGTGTCCATGGATTAACTATCTTCTTTCGAGAAGGGGATTAACAGACATCAGATAAAAGACTTCGGAGGGAGGGTTCTCATTTATTACAGTTGACTATAGATGAGGCCATAAATCTGTTGGACTTGTATAGTTAGTGGTACTGATGGATTTATAAAGCAAGAAGATAATGTATTACACCTTTGTTGCTGCTAACACAGACAAATGAGATGAAGGGCATTATGGATTTATGATCTTTTTCCTGTCAGTTTGAGGTGGTAAGTACTGTTTTCAGTTTGAGGAATCAGTAAACACAAATAAAGTAATAGCCATCGAGCTTCTGTAACACATAGCCTGAACTGTGAGGTTTCAAATACGCTGGAATGCTCAGGGCTTAGCCAAATCTTCATGGAAATTCCCACTCAGTGAAGGTTATGATCAGGGCTTTCAGATCTTACCTAGGTGGAAATCACCTGTTGCTTGGATCTGGACATTAAATAAAACATTACACCTTGGGTTTCTCAAAGCGTGGTTGTAGAATTTGGTGTTCAGTCCAGAAATGATGTTATTGCTTCTAATTCCTTGAAAAAGCATTTTCTTTTCCTGTGTGTTCACATTATAGAAGAGTGTAAAGTTCTGGTTTAAGTGATCTTTATCACTTGTTGTGACTTGAGCGCACAAAAGATATAACTAAGATCAGAGTTAGCAGTTCACCGAAGAACGTTAATCCCTCCAGCTTCACTGCAGCCACTTTTAATTCCTGCTTTTTAACTGTTCAGAAAATGCCTTTTTACCTAAGAACTTCTCCCAGAGACCAATATGCTTGACAACCAATATTATGTAGTTAGTAGAAAACTAATTACGGTGAATTTATTCTCAACAAGATGACACATTCATTTTTTGTCAACTCATTTAGCTGCGGGTAACTCGTCAAATCCTGTAACCACACACAGGGGGGAATTTTCTGAATAAGCTTTTTGATGAGAACATTCCAATTTGTCAAGACTTCTTCAGAAATATTTATGCAAGATTAGAAGAGGGTAGGATTTCTCGCCATGGGGGAGACCACCGCAGAGTAACCACTACCCCGCTGCTGAAGCTGTGGGTCAGGGAAGTGGGAGGCTGAGGTTCCAGTTACTGAATTGTACAGGAAAGACCAACTTTAAGTTACAGGTTGTCTTGAGGTAATACTTGAAATTTTTCCTGAAAGATGCCTAAAGCTTTTGTTCTAGCATGAAATGGGAAGACTTCAGAACAACCTTTATAGAGGCCGTAGAAGTATTCACTGCCTAGCTGCATAGTCTTTGATGCTGGACACAGGAGAGATGCTTATGGGAGATGAGAGAGACAGTTAGGCTAAGTCTCGCTCCTATTTTAGGGAAGAAGAACAGTATGCCTGTGATACAGGACTTACCTAGACTACTCTCATGTTGATGCAAAAGTCACAAATAACTAAAAGGCATAGATTTGGCAAAACGGGAAAAATCTTTTTCATACTTTTTTTAGAACTGAGTGTGAGGATCTTATATGAGGTCAATACAAGAAAAAAATGAAAATACTTGAGGTGTATTTGTAGATACATGTAAATATGTGTTGCACAAGAACCTGGACGTTAAAGTCTGAACTCATTGCTGTCACAGTATAATTCCAGTGTCATCCATTTTTTAATACATTTGAAAGTCACACCAGTGACACTCGGACATTGCACATTCATTCTCTCAAAAAGAATTCAGCATTATAGTTTTTTCCCCCCGAAGTCTTCTGTCTGTGGATACTTGCTTAAAAACGTAGTGTATATTTATATTCCATCCTGGCTTTACTGTGATTTGTTTTTCTTCTGAAAGACATGCTCAGTAATTACTTTGATTGTGCCAGCTGGATTTAAATGGCATAGCTTTAACTTCAATTACTGAATTTCTGGCTTTACTGCAGCTACCAATAATAGCTCATGGCTTTGGTTGGAGCTGGGAAAAAATAAATGGGGGATAATTCCTGGTAGCTACATAGTAACTGCATGCAGAAGGTCACCTTAATAAAACTTTGGTTTCCTCTAGAACTTTTTTTTAAGTTCTGGAAACATGACAGAATTGCAGCCATATTAAGGTTAATGAATGAGTGAGTTCAGGAGCTGCTCCTCTGGTGTGGGGTATATCTGTGTGCACATGCATGTCCAAAGAAAGAGTCATTGGTAAATTTTTAAAATAATGCTTTTGTTTTTCCTTTATGGCCATCATATGCATAAGGGGAATAAACCTTATCTTTGAACGATCACAAATTCGGCTGGACATCTTTTCTAAAAGAAATCCGAATGCAAACAATTTTGATGAAGGTTATTTGCACTAGAATTTTTTCTCCGTGAACAGCTGAAAGATCCTTTTCAGTAATCTCTGTTAAAACTTTAGGGGTTTTGAGTGTGCTTTTTAGAAATCAATTGACTGAGTTTAAGAGAAGTTAGCAATTTAATTTTGAACTGAAAATGAAGTACTCAAGCTAAAGGGAATTTACATGATTTGCAGGAGAATTTGTTTTACTTTATTTGAGTAACAACTCCCTTTTTCTGAGAAGAATCACTTTTTTTCTTGCCATAACTGATATAAACGCTCTCTTCTAATCCATGGTACAGATGAAAGGAACTGTGTAAGGTGCAAAGGCTCACAAAAGTAGTAAATAATGTTCCACTGGATAATCTAATCTTTTCTCAAGATTTTCTCAAGATCTCTAATCTTTTCTCCTGTCCTTTGGGTTTAGCAAAAGGAATAGGATAGTGGCAGTATTTGCGCTGATACATGACACGTTTTTTCCATTTGCTGGGTCCTTTTCCATTGTTAAAATTGCCAGGTTTGACTTTCTTTTTTCATGTTCACTTTCAAACACTGTGAGCCAGATTTACAAAAGGGATTTCATATTACAATAGAGGTTAATTCCTTTAAAAATCCAGTTTATCACATACATAGCTAAGGCATTAAGATATTCAGGAGTTAGGCCATATTGGAAATCCAATTAGACTGAGAGAAAGACTTGTGGATCTGATAGACTGCTTGTTAATTTAAAAATCCAATTTGCTCCTTCTAATGCATAGAAGCATGTAAGTAGCTTTCCGCAGATCCTACCATTAGAAATGGTAGAGGACCATCAGATTATCTGCCCTCCACCCTTAGACTGAAATTCTTCATTTCAAATAGGATATAAAAAATGAGGAATGGATAATATATGCCAATAGAAATTGGCATTCATGATTTTGATATAACAAGTATCTAATTTAAGCTAATGGGCAAATAAAACCAACACTTAGTAGCAAATAAAGCAACACTAATTAATTTATTCTGGGTTGTTTTTTTTCGAATTAGGTTAATTATGAGGGATTTATGTGTCGTAACTCTTCGTCCTTAGCATGACATGAAATCCCTCCTAGCTAGGAACTCGATCATGAATGATGTAGTTCATAATTTTGCTGTAACAGTCACCTTGTATTCTGAATGTATCCTGATTCCAGGTGCTACAAAGGTTATACGTAAGAAACTCCCTCATTTGTGTGCTGTGCTGCAGTGTAGTGGACTGAGAAATGAACACCTAAACCAAAATTAACAACCTAACAAAGTATCGTAATAACTTCACGAGAAAAACTTTTTTCAGTGCTCATTTACAGAAGTGTTTGTAAGTGAATTTTGATTGAGTGGTGTAATGATAAATCGAAATGGACAGAACAACCTGTGCAATACATACAGTGTTTACATGAAAGGATGGACTTAAAGATCAAGGAGGGTATGACTCAAGAAAACCAGGTTTGGTTTCTGCTTCAAGAAAAAACATGATGTTCCCATTGTGACTTTTAGAATAGTTTTTTCAGAAGCTTGTGGCCCTTAGGCAATGCCTGCCATAGGTAAGGACGTCACATCTATTCTGACTGTGTGTGAGATGGCTGAAAAGCTGCATTAGGACAGTTTCTCCTGCATCTGCTGAGTGAGGGAACTGTTCAGCTCCCATCTTAGAGCCGGCTCATGCCCGGAGAGCTGGCAGCGTGGATGAAGAAGCCGTGTGATCCGTTATGAGCATAGTGCTCACTGAAACTAGTAAGAATTAATCTTTGGATTTAATATTGAGGTTCAAAATATCAAAGTGCTTTAGGCATTTAATCTGCCTGTACAAATTCTGTACACAATCTTAACTTCTCCAAACAGCAAGACTACAAGCCTTTCTAAAAATGAGGAATACTCTGTATAATGGTTACCATTGTCTGAAAGCTCGTGAGAAATGTTACATTAAGAAAAGCCTGATACATAAATACACATACACTGGTAGCTGAAAAACCTTCTATCTTATGTATACAATATAGTATTCAAAGTACACAGCAGAATAAAGTAAGAAGACCTAAATCCATCACAACGTGTTTGTATAGGTTTTTACTAATATTCTTCCTAGGTGATTTGTTGTTTCTAGGACTAAATTTAGGGCAAAAGGGGATTAATTTCTCGACCAATAATCTCATTCTTACTAAAGCTTTGCAAGGCCTATCCCTAAATGTATAAAAGCTCAAAGGATTGAGTCAAGAGTCATCCTATCAAAGTTTGTGAAACTGTTTAGGAATAATTTTATATTAATTTTTTCCCATAATTGTGCCACATTTCAATTGAAAAACATTTGCTGTCCTGTACAGCAGTTATCTAAAGTATATTGGTGGATTAAATGTTACAGAGAAATGGGGACAAGTGCTTTTTATCCTCTGTCACAAAATTAAAATGCACTCTTGGCCCTTCAGAAATGTATGATAGAAAGAAAGATAGCCAAGCAGTTAAGAAAACCC
This sequence comes from Rhinoptilus africanus, assembly GCA_013400135.1. Classification (NCBI taxonomy): domain Eukaryota; kingdom Metazoa; phylum Chordata; class Aves; order Charadriiformes; family Glareolidae; genus Rhinoptilus; species Rhinoptilus africanus. Next base: position 375,753 of record VXBO01009389.1, read on the forward strand.
AAATACTAAGATGCAAAATGTGGACCTAGAAATCAATTTCTAAATAAAATACTTCTGTGTTGTTAGGTAAAAGACTCCCGGAAACCAAAGTCTCTCCAACCTTTTATCCTATAAGTGCCCTGAGGGCAAATCTTACTGCCGTGCATCAAGCGTAACAAAACTGAATGTCATGGAGCATAGACAGGTTTTTGTGCTTTGGGAAGACTGAAGTTACTCATCATCCCTCTGTATTACAAGGTAGCAAAACAAAGCAACTACTGGGATGAAGAGATCTGTTACCTGCTTGATTAATGCTTGAATCTTTTTGAAATCACTTTATACTTGAGTGCGGATCCAAGCTGGCAGTACACATTACTTAGTTATATGTTTAGGTATGCTAACAATTATAGGTATATACCTAATTAAATTTAAGTACGTACCTAATTAAAGAGAAGGCCTTGAATTATTGAATCAAATAGTGAAATTCCCACTGACTTCATTAAAATATGATCTGGTCTCTGCTTCTAAATTTACAAGCTGTCACCCTTTTCTCTGATTTAATATCCTCATCTTTATTTAAAATTCAGCCTTTCTTTTCTATCTTATTTTTGCCGTGTTAGGGAAAGCTAAACAGTTTAATACAGAAACCTTCCTTTTCCTGACTTGAAGTCATCATAGCATATTAATTTTCCTTTCTGTAACAGATCGCTTGGGGCTTGCAAATTCTGTATATATAACTTCTATGATTTTTTTAAAATTTTTTTTTTATGTGACAACTGTTCAAAAAGCTTCCAACTACCACACAAGTTTTAATTAACATAATTGAATAAGTGAAATACAGCAGCAAGATACTGTTATTTGCTATACTAATTGCTTAAAAATGCAGTATGTTTCCATTGTAAGTTTGTTTACTCAATTCTGCAAGCACAGTCTTTTAAATATAAGATTTTGTAGGATTAAAATTTAAATCTTTCTCCTCCTTTAGTCGGTACTCTGAAAACTCATATAAAGAGGTCATGTAAAGGGTCATGCACATTCTGTTTGCATTGGCAGTAATATTTTGCCTAAACAGCCCTGTAAAAAAAATACTAATCCTACCAGGAGCTCAAAACCCCCAAAAAAGACAAGGGTTAAGAATGAAGGCGGTTGTTCTTCAGATGTCCTTGTCACTTTGAGGACATGCATGTGAGTGTACAACAGTCCCATCCTACCATTTGCAGTCCTCCCACTGCAGCAGATTTTTTTTGGTTTTGCACAGATCATGTTATTTCCTCTCTTTTTTTCTCTTTTTCTTAACATCTCTTAAGTTTAACAACTCTTAAGCAGAGTTTCAAAGTTTTTCAGATAACTCTAGATCTGCCATTTACTTTAATATCTGTGTAGGGGGGCTGCTTTTAGCCAAGAGTCTCCCCAACAGGACAGAAATTATTTAAGTTTTGGGTTGGCATTTTTTTCTGTCTTTTTGTTTGTTTGTTTTTAATTTGATCCTGCAGTAAAGGAGAAATGGAAAAGTGTTTCATAAACACTTTGACATATTTTTACATCGAGTAAAGGTTTTTTTGACATTTCTAGAAATTACTGTTCACCCTAGTACCTTACTGAATTAATTCCTGCAGTGTAGATTAACTGAAAGCTAAATACACTATGTCTGCTCAGCTGATCTATTTCAGCACATAAACATTGATATTTGGCCATTGTAGGCAGTATTTTAGCGATTAGACCTACACAGCTGAGAATCTGCGCAATCTTTTTTAGCTCTGAAAAGAGGGAAAATTAATAATAATTAAAAAAAAAAACCACAAACCCTACATTTAAGTAAAAAGTCATGAGCGATTGGAAGTCCCCTGGAACATGTTCCCTGGCTCATGTCTTTGGGATGTCCCAAGGGTGGGACAGCGCTTTTTAACAGTGGAGAAGAGAACATGCTTTTGAGAGGCTAGCAGTGATCTGAAGTCTGTTAAGGAGCCATCTTTCTCATGGCTGAAGCCATCCTTCTGAAGCCTGATCTTCTAGAGCAAGAAGAATTGGATTTGTTGGGTTTTTTTAATTTCCTGTGACTTCTTGCCCACACCCTCCCAAAGTCAAGCAGGCTCGTTGTGGTGGTTGGCATTAGAGCCCATCCAAGAACTACAAGAGCAGGGAGTGCTGGCAGTTGTTCTCAACAATAACAACCAAATGAGTTGTCGTAGGCCAGGGAAGGCATAAAAATGAGGTAAACAGTAGCTTTCCCACAGCGCAGAGGGAAAGAGCTTGAGGCGGCCAAGCTTTTCTCATGGTGTTTTATGGAGCCACAGCCAAATAAAGGCTCCGCATTTGCATTTCAGGATGGATACTTATAATGCAAGTCAAATAGACTATTAGTCCCTATCATTGCTTTTGGGGTATGTTACGATAAAAACATCCTTGGGCAGTACAACTCCAGCCACAGCATTCAGGGATGCTGTCTTGGTTTGGCTTGTGGCAATCCCAAATGGCAGTTCAAATGCAAACCTAAATAATAGAGATTGTGGAGGAAAAGATGGCAGAAAATAGCGTCCCTTTAGAGACAGTTGTTACATAAAAATGTCATGGAAGGTTAGAAACTGCAGTTACTGAAGAAAGACTTAAGGAGATAAAAGACTGCGTATTTGTAGTACGCATTTGTGACACTAGGAATGATCGAGCTCCAGTTAATTTAGGTCACGTAAGTTTATCTTTGAGGGAATGTAATTATGGCTTGGTGGGTGTGAAAGTTACAGAAGAGAGATATTCTGCTTCTATAAAAGTGTTAGGTACCTTATTACAGAAAAAGCACCTGGTCATAGAAGAACACAAAAGCATAGTCAATGCTACTAGTGTCAAAGTTTCGTTTCTGTGAGCTTCTCTCAAGATCTTTTTCTAAGCCCAAAATATTTCATCTCTATTCATTAAACATTTTAAAACTAATCAAAATAAATTTACAAAAAGTTCAATTTAAGAAATAAAATGAGCCCCCCAAAGCACACACACATTGTAATTATCCTTTCTAACCTGCTCTGGTGTAGAAATATGATGCAATCCATTGAACTTTTTTCTTTGTGTATAATTAATTATATTTAAGATGTTGGTTTAATATGTGCTGCAGAAGAGGTAAATGGAACTAGCAGTCTATTCAAAGTATCTGCAAAATATACTTTAGGTGTTTTGTTGAGATGAATGTCTAAAACTACATGAATGTTAAGAAAAATGCTCACTTTTAAATATAGTTTTAGAATATGGATTGTAAGCTATGTCTCCCGGTCTGACATTTTTTCAGACAGTTGTAACAAACGCTTATTCAAGTGCAATGTTTAAATGCTGTGTTTAAAACTTCATTCCCCCCTATTTTTGATACCATTTAATACCATAATTGATACCATTTCTGTGTAGGACAGTGCTTTAGGTGCATAAAATAAGTCTGCATAAAATCAGCTGCTGAAAGGTACAATAGCAGTTATCATTACATTTTATATAAGAAATATGGCTTTTTAATTCCAAGTTTCATTATTTTTATGGAGCTTTTCATTGCTAAAACCTTTTTTGACTACATTTCAGGCAAGATAGCAAGTATCTCTAGGTGGAAGGTAATTTTTTTTATTTACAGAAAAAGCATGCTACAATATAAAAGTTGTGTTCTTGAAAACATAAAAATGTTTAGCAGGTAAAAGTATGTTGAGCACTAAGGGAAGACTCAACTTTAAATTGATTAAATAAAATGTTATATACTTTTGCAAAGGCTTTTTTTGAGTAATAGGTGTACTCATAATGTCTAGTCCTCTAAAACTTCCCTCATCAAAATAGACTTTTTAATGTAAGTAGAGTCTTTCAGTTTAAATGGCCTATCTAGATGCAAAAGTTTAGGTTTCATAGGCCTGGTTCTGCTTTTCATTTTACTGGCTTCTATTACAAGACCTTGATCTTAAGGAAAGCTAAGAGCTCATCACATCCAGATGTGAGTCCAATCTGTAAAGTTGCTTAAGTATCTTGTTTCCTACTTTGGATAGCTACTGCTTGAGACCTTCTTCACAGTCTTTTTACTGCATTCCCTACAGAGTAACCTGTATGTTAGGTTCAAACATTGTTTAAAATAAATAAAATCTCTGACTTTGGTGCCCTGACAATTAGAACGGGCTATTTCATACTTTAAGAAATCCCTTCACAGATTTACTGAGGTTAATATCAGTATCAGAAATTACTGAGGGCTCATTTTGTGTAATCGTTATGTAAGCAGCTAAATTGCAGAAAAAACAGCTCTTGGTAAATGCTTCAGTTTAATATTCCATCTCAGAGATGTCTAGGCTAAGTGAGATAATTGTGGTTATTTTTCTTCTGTACCACTTACTGTGGATAATTTAACTGAACAATTTAATGAAAAATACTTTGTTGTTGTAGATGAGCTTTTATGAATATAAAATTCGGGAAAGTCAAGTTTGTGGTTCCCACAGCAACCATGGCTTGTTTCTTGGCTTCTATTTAGGGTTTAGAATTACTGGGTTAAATGCTGTTCCCAGTTCCCCTGACTTTTCCCATGTTGATGTGAAAGCTAATATGAGAACTTGGCTCAGGATTTGTGGGTAACTTTTTTGTCTGACTATGTTTCTATTTCCAATTTGTCCAAGTTACAACTGTGTGGGAATAATTATTCCATCTTTTTCGTCTTTAAAATATATTTTTTGAGACTAACCATTTTCCAACATTCATTAAAACTTAAATGGTCCAACGTTTTACGGGCATTACCCCTCATTTTACTCCTGCTGGGTATAAATGGTAAGTATTGTCATGATTTTTTGATGGAGACTGTGAAAGGAAATGAAAAGTCTGGAAAAAAGTCTCCCTTCTGATAGAGGATATAGAGTGATTCAGGCACTTAAGTCCTTCTAACTTGCCTGCAGTGATGATGCAGGAGGAAATGTAATCTGTGAGAGTGAGACTTAGTAAGCTTTGAGGAAGGTCATCAGTCACCTGCAGCTGTCTTAGGATACTCAGATAAGTTGTTATAAAAACTTCTGTTAAGCAATTAAAATGAAATCCAATGAAGAAGGAAAACACTTTCTTCATCCATCATCTTCAACCACCATCAGGTGTACCTCTTCAAATGTGTTCTGAAGTGGTCACAGCAATGCCTTAATATGCAAATTTTCTAACACTACATCTAATGATGAGCAACATTTATGTAGGGGAGTTGGGCATTTAGATCGCTTATTTCAATTTAAAAAGTGAGATGTAACTCTCATCTCCAGGATGCACCTGTCTATTTGATAACACATTTTGAGCCTTGACAATCGTGAATCAAGCACAAAAGCATTTGAATATTTGGCTTATATCGCTTTGTGGGGTTTTTTTTAAAACTACTGCGAAGAATGTTGTGAACTTTTTTGATTTTAATATCAATAGAAGAAAAGTTTCTATAAGGCTTCTACTAAAAATAGAAGTCACTTCTTTTTTAAGACAAACGTGATAGCATTTCAAGTAAAAAAAATTTTTGCAGGAAAGGATAGGATAGAAGTTATTGAAAAGAGGATACTTAAAAGGAATAATCAATTGTGGCTGTAACAATACTGTTAATTTCTCTCCACTATAACCTAAAATGAGCCCACTGTTTTCTTCTGTTTTTCCTTCAGACACAGGAAAGGACAAAGACACATACACAGATGATTCAGAACATGGAAATTATGATGCTCGTACAGATCAGTCATTGCTTATTCAAAACAAGCTTACCAGACAGAAAACTGAACCTCGGACTAAATCATCTTTGAAGGTAATGGACACAAAACTTTTTAAAATTATATCAGTTGTTAGAATGTGCTTAAATATTTTAAAAATAGAATTTTTAGGGGATTGGCTAAGTTGCAGCTTAAATAAATAGGCATCTCAGCAAGAAATTTAGGTGCCTCCCATATTATAGTTTGACCTACAGAATCAATGAATGGAATTCTCTGTACCTAAAGTCACCAAAATTATATAGAATCAATGATTGTAATGATTCGTATTGACTCATCTAAGAGGCAGTAGCCCTCTTCCAAAAAATCTATATTGCACAGAATTTGGGACATAGGATTCCCAGCATGGAGTGAAATTCATGTCAGCTGGGAGACCTCAAGAAACTAGGAGAGTTTACAGGAGCTAAATTCATATAGCAAATGTAGTAGTCGAGAGTGATCTAAAGTGTAGGAATCTCCTTCTGAGGAAAATCCAAATGATAGCTAGACACGCTTAATGAAAGATAAAATTCACTAAATGTATAGGAGAGTGTAGGAGTATTTTCAGGAGACTGAACTAAAGCACTGGGAAAGCCATCTCACCGGGTAAGACTGACATGTTATCTTGCTTAGTAATTACTTAGTCACAGTATTCATCACAATGCATTTTCTACAGCAGTTCATCCACTACAATGCCAAAGAATTATGACTGATTTTCAGTTCAAAACCTGTATTCTTTTTGTTCTCGATCTGGACTGGGAGGCCCTTAATTCTCCTTTCCATTAAGCATAATTGCTTGTAAATATATGAAAATGACTTAACCTCAAGAAGTTCTGAGTAATTTTCCTCCTTAAGGAAAGTTGTGTATTCTGTAGCACAGTTTTATTTTACCAGCGATTCTCTGATCTTTGGTATATAAAGGTATGAATAATCCCATGCTACAAATCTAGAAAGTCCTAAATTGCTTTAAGGTTCTGTGCTTTAGGTACAGTATATTTTTCAGTAGGTCATTAAACACTTCTCTCATCTGTTAGGCCTGTGGCACTTTGTGAGTTTAGGGTTGAGTGCATTTTTCACAAGAGACGTCCAACTGTTGTAGAGCTCCTTCTCTCAGTCACACTCATTGTTACTACAAGATTCTGGAACACAGGGAGCAGGTTGATGTGATCCCTCAGACGTCATTTCATGGGATGCTTCAAAAAAACCCTCTTATAGTAATAGCTATCTAATAGCTTTAAGATAGTTTTACAGGTAATCCTATTTACAGATTGGAAATCTGTGACATGAAAACGAAAGTTTGGTAATGACAGAAAAGGGTTGTATTTTAATCTGAACTGTTGCTATGAAAATTTTTTGTGTTCACAGATTTTTTTTGTCTGGTTCTGCAAGGATAGCTGAATTAAGACAGAAATAACAACAGATGTTCGTGTTTGATTTTGTTGATTAGGTTATACAAAGCCTTTTATGTTGAATTTGACCTAAAAGACAGAAAAAATAATGCAGAATCTGCAGAATTTAGACTATGCTAGCACTAAATATTTTTAATAACATGTAAAGCCACTACCAAAAAAATCTAGTGATGGATAACTTCTATCTAAACCCAGGTATTTCATTGTGATAAAGCAAAATATTTTTTGTATTTTCATGTAAAATATAAAATGATTGCTAGCTGTGTTTTCTCCAAGCCTGTATTCACAACTGATATAAAGTTCATAGGCAGCCAGTAAGCTAACTTTCTTTCAAAGTTTAAAGAGGCGCCTGTATTTGTATTAAGTTTAAACAAAAATGCACTTTTTATGTCTCAATCGTGGTATGTCCTGACCTACTGAACAAAGTGCTTCAGAGTTTAAAACAGTCTTCTGAAGCCACATCTGGCTTTTAGCCTTGAGGACTCCTTTTATCACAGCAATCACTTTGGAAACTTCCTTCTGCCTTTCGACTGGTTTTGCAAATGAGGCACACAAGCAGGATTTTCCTCCTGTTTACTGTTTGCCTGCCTCCACAGGAAAAAGGCAGAGGGGATTTAGGTTAGTCTTGTATTAGAAAAACCGGTTACTATTTTGCCTTTAGATTATTGTAAAAGTCTCTGTGGCAATTAGGGGGAGATGTCTAAAGGAAGCTTCTTCCCAAAACAGATATAAAACTAGCAAAAAGAGGCTTCTAATTCTTTTTGAGACTGTTGAAAGCACAGAAGACGGCTCTACAGCTGGTAAGTACTCTCATATATTTGGAAAATAAACTGATCTATCATGATTTAAGATGTCTCCTCAGTCTGACCAGAGAATGAACATGAGAAACACCGCATGGGCAAAGTGGACAAGGATAAAAGCTTATTCTTATTCTCTGCTTGTTAATGATTCTAATTTAGGCTTGTTTGGGGAGAGTTTTTTTACACCTGAGAGGCTCAGGGGAGAATTGCTGAAAAAGATATTTGCAATTAATGCTGGTATTATTACCTGTCTCAGTGATGAGCTACTTGAATAGTTCAGCAGTAATGAAATCGTCTTACTGACATGATGGAAGCCGATATGCAGGGGTTTTTTTTCAATAATTGTTTAGTGGTTCAGGTCACATTCATGATGCGGCATTTTCCATAAATCTGATTTGTATTGCTGCAGTTTTAAAGCTTTAGAAACATCAGATAATTTTGATATAGCATCTGGATGCCAACATTCATCTTCACAGTCATCTACTTTTCTCGTTTCCTTGATTATGATTTATAACCCATAATCTCCTTTAGTGTGGGTTGATACCATTTCACAGTCCACAGATTTAATACTGAAAAACCTGGAGTCATTCAGACCCATTAAAAAGCTGTCTTCATTATCTATCTCTGCCATCTTTTCATCACCAACTGCTGTTGAGATTGTGTAGAAAGGATGACTTCACATATGTGATTGTGACAAGGGATCTCAAGTGGCTGCTGAGCAAAGTATAGAGTGAGTGGTATCTGCTATTGCAAGGGAAACGTAGAAATTAGAAGGTTCCTGATGGGAAAATTTGATATTTGAAATGTTCTAGTTTCACTAAGAAAGGAAAGCAGGCTAAACAAACTTTATCACTTGAACGGAAGGCAACATTTGTCCAGAGAAACATCAGAGTCAGTAGGAGAGAATTCTTCTCTGTACCAGTTAACATCACTTGTATAGTGGCAAGATAGGAATATTTGAGAAATTACACTTCCATTTCCTTTCATTCACTATATTAGTTACTCATTTTGATCTGATGAATTTTTTATCGGATGGCTTTTTTTATCTAGGTAGTGTATTTTGCTATCTGGCGAGGTAAAGAAAGGATTTGTAGAACAAAGTTCACATATTATCATATGGGTTCAGGAACTGTAAAAAATTCTGCCTATACAGCAGCTTAGTTTACTGCCTTTTTCTGGTATCCACCAGTATCCACTAATAATACTGCATGTCCAGGCTAGCTTTGTGTTGGGTAGGATCTGAAAGGGTCTGGAAACATTACAGAACTTCTAGGGAATTTTAAATAAGATTTAAAGAAGCAGTTGTCCAAAACATATGGTGGATTGTATCTAATCAGCTGGACATGCTGTTGAAAATTCATTATAATTTGAGCAAAAGTCAGTATGGTCAGTGTACATTATTACAGTGATTATTAAATGATAAATCCACCCATAAAAGCCTGAGATACATTATTTACACATTCTGTTGGATTCTTTGTGATTTTGAACATATCTTTTCCTTTGTGTCATGGAAAACAAGTATTTTGCTTACAGAATTTCATGGTAGTTTTGAAAAATGGAATAAATTAAAAGTTGTATCTGCAGGATAAAAGTGTTCTTCAGTCTTAATATTTTACTTTCCTCACTTTTGCAGGAATTATTTTATGTTTTAATTTTTTCCTGTTTAAGTCTGTGACTTTCACAGTTGCAGAGATTTGTGCTGTATGAAGCTTTCACTGAAAGGGTTATTAAACATTGGAATAGGCTGCCCAGGGAGGTGGTGGATTCCCATCCCTGGAGGTGTTTAAGAAAAGGGTAGATGTGGTGCTGAGGGACATGGTTTAGAAGTGGTTTTTTGTCAGTGTAGGTTAATGGTTGGACTTGATGATCTTAAAGGTCCCTTCCAACCTCAGCGATTCTGTGATTCTGTGCTCTAATCCTGTCAATTTATCACTGGTTTCACATACATTATTTCCCTCATAATATCGCTCCTGTGTTCAGTGTAAGTCAGGCACGCGTACTGAAAGAGAAGGGTTGGCCATAAAAATGTTTTAGTGTATAAATAAGAACAACATGTCAGCTGACAACAGTGTACTGGGAAGGAGAATAGCAAAGGGAGCCTTGATAGATAAAGACTAGTCCACAAATGCAGTCTAATAATACAAAAAGTAAATAAAGTTTAAAAGGAATGATAACAGATAAAATCATTATCCCAGAATAGAATGACATGGTAAAGTGCAACAAAAGTTAACTTAATGTTTGTGCTTCTAGTGCATGGCTCTCATCTGCTGTGAGGTTTTGTTTAAAAAGAAAAGAAAATAAATCAGAAAATATGTCAGGAAACGCAGGGAAAGCAGTAAGTGATTTTATCGTAAAGATGAAAGTTTTAAAAAATAAACATGTAAAGAAAACCTTTCATTGTTCATGTCAGTATGCTTCTTATTAAGGCCTACCTATTAGACTTAAAGAGCAAATAGAAGTGCTTAAGGACTAAAAATGGGAAGCCTCTTTCTGTCTCCAAACATCCTCCATTGCTGCTTCCTTATACAGTAACACTGAACATACTTCCTTTCAACATTTTGCATGAGATCACCTAAACCTACTATTTTCCTGAAGCACAATACATTTTTATTATATGCAAATTCATTTGTCATGCTTACTCTGTAAGTCTGAATAGGGAAAAAAAAAAGGGAAAAAAATGTCCTCTGTGAAGAAGCTAAAATAATTACTAATTCTTTAGTTTACTCCTAAAAAGTTAAACTGCAGTTGTATTAGGAAGATCAGGTATTTCTGGAAGTCTTCCTCTCTGTTTAGAAGACAGCTAGGTTCTGCGCAGTACAGTGTAATATACACACAAGTACATCAGCGTGGCTAATTACAGCAGCCTGTCGTTAACCAGGCTGTGTTATCTTTGATGCCCAAGACAGTTTGTATATCTTTGCATATGCAAATATGTGCCCAGTTTTCTTCCCTAGGTTATTATGCTCATGATTATTTGCAAAAGGAAAAAAAAAAAAACCAAAACAATATACACCTAAAATCAATCAATCTGTACTTTTGGAATTAAGTAATTGAAAGGATGAGTATAATAAATTAATTTCTGGCTTATCCATTCCAAACCCCTTCAAACACAAAAAGCTGATTGTCATCTTAGTCGTGTGCTTAGAAAATTTCTCATAGAATCATAGAATCTTCATGGTCGGAAAGGACCTTTGAGGTCATCGAGTCCAACCATACACACACAAAAAACCCCCTACAATCTCTGCCAGTAGAGCGTGCCCTGAAGTGCCAAATCTGTATGTTTCTTAAATACCTCTAGGGATGGGGACTCAATCACTTCCCTGGGCAGGCTGTTCCAGTNCCATTGGCCTCAGCCCATCGATCCATCCTGTCCAGATCCCTCTGCAGAGCCAACCTACCCTCCAGCAGATCAACACTCCCACTGAGTTTGGTGTTGTCTGCAAACTGACTGAGGGTGCACTCAATCCCCTCATCTAGATTATTGATAAAGATATTAAACAGAACTGGCCCCAAAACTGAGCCCTGAGGGACACCACTGGTGACCGGCCGCCAAGAAGATTTCATCCCATTAATCACAACTCTCTGGGCACGGCCATCCAGGCTGTTTTTTACCCAGTGAAGACTACACTTGTCTATGCCATGATTCACCAGCTTCTCCAGGAGAATGCCATGGGGGACGGTGTCAAAGGCCTTACCAAAGTCCAGATGGACAATGTCCACGGCCTTCCCTGTGTCCAGAAGGCAGGTTACATGGTCATAGAAGGAGATCAGGTTGGTTAAGCAGGAGTATTCTAAATCAGAGTATGATTTTTAAAATGTAAAAAACAAGTCTAGTACTATTTTAAAATATTTTCACCCCTAATCCCATGTAATTTAAGTTGTTAACCTTGTTGGGATCTCAGATTTGACATTTTTAAACATCCTGAAACAAAGCTAGCATTAATTAGGAAACTCATTTTTGTTCATGGAAATAAGGCCATTGTAGTTACCATCAGAAATGCATTTATTTCCAGAAAATACTTAAAGAGTTGAGTCATAAGCTCTGAATGTAGACAGTAACCACTGAGATGGCGGCATCCTTCAGAGGGAATCGTACTGAAGATGTTAATGCAAAGTTCATGGTAACAGTATTAGGGAGAATTAGTAATCAAAACAAAGGAGGTGTTTTTTGTGAATCAGCCAGTAATCGTTCTACTTAATAGCATCTTATGAAGTTCTAAGAACAATAATAAATTATATTGGAAGAAATTTTTCTTTTACAAGAAATAACCATTCTACTCAGAGCTAGAACAGGAAAGCTGTTCATGTAGATTTTGCAGTTTTAGGTGGTTACTGTGCCTAAGAATTTCACACTTCAGACTTTACCTCTGTCAGAATTCCTGCCCTTGTTCCTTAAATTGTTTCCATGGCTACTTCTGTCTTATACATGATTTAATAGCCCTGAACTCATCCATTATTACCTCTGAAACATCACTTAAAAACCAAGACACAGAGGTACAGAAAACTATTTTTCTTTGCCCCACTGGAAAATCCGAGCTGATTTTCCTAGTGAGTGTACAAAGTGATTTTATATTTGTGTGTGTGTGTATATATAGAGATATATATACACACATATATATGTTCCATATAGTCCCATTTGGGCTGTAAAATGCCATGCCAATAAACTCTATGGTGGTGTTTACAATAAAGTTTTATGTGTCAGAGTAGGTCAGCGAACATGATGTTGTTTCCATGAGGAAGTAAATACATTTCAAAGTCTTTTTCCTCATCTTTCATTCTTCCTCCAATGCTTTCTGGTTCTACAACTTTTCCCTACATCTTTGTCTCTAAAAAACGCTACTGGTGAGACAGTGCTATTATGGATGCTGGGACTCAGTACTTCCAGTAGCAGCATCACTTCTTTTACTGGTGAGTTCTTCCCTTCCCTTCTCTTCTTATAGCTTCTCTGGGAAAAAAACCTAAGATATCTGAGTAAGTTTCTTTTTGATATGTTGCTTCGTTATTGGCAAGAGTTTATCAAAACTATTTTTCTCTAGCACTTTTAGCTATCAGAATTCACAATCTGTCTTAGGGAGGAAATGAATGTTCTAAACATCATCACCTTGAAATAAAATGATTTTGGGAACAGAAATTTAGCAAATTTGGGGTGAAAATTGTCAAAGAAGAATCCTGAGGCCCAGCTGTGCACGTCCATTTATCTTTTGGATCCCAGACACTAGGCTGTTGGTATGTTTACTTTCCTTTACATAATTTTACAAATCTAAATCCAAATTACACCACCCACACGGAGGAAGGATGACCTTCATCCTGTCTACTGTAGAGGCAAAATAAACATATCATGCTGTGGGGGCTTAATTCTCGTGTGCTGTATCAGCTGGCACTTATGTAAGTGAATGCTCCTGTTGTTGATTATGGATGAGAATTGATGTTCTCTGTATGTTCATATAAATATGAAACTTCCTTATGTTCTTTTTATTACGTAAATGACAGTCCTTAAATTGAAACACAGACTCTTCACTGCCAGAGCTGCACCCTGGTGTAAAAGTTGTTCCTCCTTGTGTGGGTCCCCTGGGTCAGAATAACCTTCTCTGGGCTGAATCCAACGCGCTCTCTGCACTCGCCTTGTGCTTTTATTGCTGTTTTATTTATAACTGTTGATCGTGAAGATAGTAGATGAAACCATTCTTTCGATACATTCTAAAGCAATTTACAAAGTGCATAAGCAGCAAACCACTAACAGATGATGTTAAAATAAATAGTTGTCAGCCTCTGTGTTTATGTGTACATATGTATGAAATCGGTAGAAATCATGCTTGTTTTCATTGCTGTTGCTGGCAAAGTTCAGGAAACTGTAAAGGAAATGATCTAAAATAATTATTAAAGATCTTCTTCCCTGCTCTTCATTTAGCATTTATATGTTAGATAACGGTAATGAAAATCTTATACACTCAACAAAGAAGTTAGATGATTTCTTTGATGTCAGACTTGATTTACTGGATGTTGGTGGTAAGGAGTAGGTAGAGGGAGTATCCACAGCCCCACCAGGCGCTCTCTCTGCACTTAGGTTCTTCACGGTCACACCTGTGTCAGAGATCAATTTGGTCTGTTAAGTCACACATCCACAAGAACATAAATAATTATTTAAAATATATAAAAATGAATACTATAGAGATTTTGTCAGCCTTTAAGCACTTGCTGTTATGTTAGCCTTGTTGAGGCTTGTCAGTGGTCGAGTGGAGGTCAAATGGATGGTTACAACAGATAAGTCATATCTACATTTCGTTCCGGTTAACTTCTGAGTAGTAGTACATATTATTCATTCACTTGAACTTTTCACTGGTATAAAGTGGTGGGGAAAAAAAGAAGGTATGCTAATATATTATGTTACAGTGTATTTTTCACTTATTTTTAGTAAGTTTCAAATTTTTCTAGTGGTTTTGCTGTTAATAAAATACTGCAAAACTGAAGCCTGCTGTGCCGTGTCATTTGCTCTTAGAGGAACCTAAAATTTGGTTACTGTTTTGGGAACGGTTCAATTCACTCTCCTAGAATATTTGTTTCTATGTATGGGGTGAAAAATTGGCAAAAGTTTCATCTACAAAGCGGAACAGTAGACTGAAATCAGTGGTGTTGAAATAGTTATAATTTCTGCGAACTGTGCTATTTAAATTAATTGGGGAGAGAAAGCGGGTGTAAAACAGCTGTTCCCACTTTGTAAAGTGGACATTGCTTATTAATTAGAATCTGAAAAATAGTTTCTTGAAAAATCCCTCCGTGTTGGCTAAATCCAAGGAAATTATTGTAACAGATTTGAATAGAATCATAGAATCATAGAATCCTAGGGTTGGAAGGGACCTTAGTAGATCATCTAGTNCTTCTTGATGCACCCCAGGATGCCATTGGCCTTCTTGGCCACAAGGGCACATTACAGAAACGTAAACTCTTTTTATTTTATAACTTTGCTAAGTGTTTGCATTATACTTTTGTTTCACTGTTTTGCTTGAGCAAAAGCTTCTTACATAGGTTAAATTGTTCACCTTGTTTTGTCTTGTGTAAACTGAAAACTTCAGTTCAATGATAATGTCAGTATTTTGTATTTTACAGTTTCAGACTTCAAAGCGGGGTGTTATTGATCATGTTATTTGTTATAATAACCACAAGCTATAAATTCACCAAAAAATGATGGCAAATAGTAAAGAAAACCAAGGAACTGCAGCAGATCTGTAGTGGCAAAGCCTTAGGTAATATTTTACCCTCATGCAAACCAGTGCATTATGATTTTGCATTATTGAGTTGAGTGTGGAAGCGCTTCACAGCTTCAGCTCACAAATCGATAAGATTTAAAGTTCTTGTATTTAAACACTTGGGAAGAGCAAGGTGAAGTTAAGACTTTGGTTTGCAAGCTGAACTATGTATAGCAATTCTCTAAAAGGAATTTCTCAAATCCAACTTAGGGGGGTTTGTATGTAAATGTAGGAAAGCTGACAGGTGGGTACTGCTTCAGAAAACCTGGGAAACTAAAAGGATTAGAGAGAAAAACAAACATTGATCAGTCCTCTTGATAGACATTTTTCTGGTGAAACAGGAGATCTTAAAAAGAGTAAAGGAGAGTAAAGGCTTTGCACAAAATCTTTCTTCTGGTGCTTTTCTCCTCTGCTGTCTTGAGAAAAAGGTGAAAGAATGAATCAGAGATTTATTGGTCCAAAACATAAGATAAATAATAAATGTGCTTTGCCTGGATGCCCGATGTATTCCCAGACTGATTCACTGTGCCTCGTGTAGATAGTGGTCAATATACCTTGACTTATACCTTTAATTGAAATTATTGCTCCCTGTTCTCTGTACAGGGAGAGCTCCTTCAGCTCAACTGAAAACGGCACCTAAATCACCAGTTAAATTCTTCCACTGGCACAGGTATTCCTGCTAATGTAGGTGGACAACATTGCTTGAGAATTGCATTTAAGTGAAACTAGGGGTGTCAGTACCATTAAAGGGAGTCAGTCCTGAAATCGATAGAATATAGATTGGCTTCACTGCACGACTGTGGTAAGTGGCTTCACTATTGCACACCTCAGCGTGTGGTGGTAGGACTCTGAAAGTGGTCTGAGACGAGCAGATGGAAAATTTCTCTCTACTGTCAGTGCAGCTCATAATTTATTGAGCATTGGCCCCAAAGGAATCTATTTGGTGCAGATGAACCTGAGGGCATATTTGCATGCTGTTGTTAATCTGAGAAAGAAAACCTGTCTTTCCAAGACTGAAGAAAATCAGGTGTTTTAGAAATGAGGAAAGAAAGGCTATAAATAATAATCCAAAGAAAGGTAGAAGTGTATTACAAAGAGGTAGATTTAATTTGCAGAATACCTGTACAGAAGTTGCATAAGCAGAAATTGTGTAAGTCCCAGATCTCCCTTTTGGGGGAATTTTTGCCAGGATCTTGTATCTGATTTTCATAGAATCAGAGAATTAAAGGGTTGGAAGGGACCTCTGGAGATCATCTAGTCCAGACCCCTGCCAGAGCAGGGTCACCCAGAGCAGGGGGCACAGGAACGCCTCCAGGCAGGTTTTGAATGTCTCCAGAGACGGAGACTCCACCTCCTCCCTGGGCAGCCTGGGCCAGGGCTCTGCCACCCTCAAGGGAAAGAAGTTCCTCCTCATGTTTAGGTGGAACTTCCTGTGCTCAAGTTTGTGCCTGTTCCCTCTTGTCCTGTCCCTGGGCACCACTGAAAAGAGCCTGGCCCCATCCTCCTGACACCCACCCGGTAGATACTAATAAGCATCGATAAGATCCCTTTTCTGTCTTCTCTCACCAGCTGCTGAGGGGAAGAATAAACTTAATTGTACTTAAATTGAAGCTATATACTTAAATAGTGTTCCCAGACATGTGATGATGCACTCCTTTGTAACACTAGGAGGTCTGAGAATGACTGTTCCTTGCCTTTTGCTTTGGGAGTTAAAAAAGCAGAGAAAGAGGAAGCCTCTTGTTAGAAAACTAGTTTTTTGCAGACTGAGGAGTTCTCAGAAGCAAATGATGGCAGTGAGGTACGTGGGAGTAAGAAAAACCTTTCACATGGAAACAAGTGAGCTGGTATCCAGTATTTATATTGCTGATATCATGCACTAGCACTTGGTTCTGTTTATCAGTAGAGAGTGTAAGTATTGGATATAACTCTGAGGATTATAGATTTCAGATCAAATAATCCAAAGAGGATGAATTTCAGAGAATGTCATCCTATTAGTGAAAAGATGCAGTATTCATGGACTTCTGGTCCCAGATATATGGGTGTAATTTCTCTTACTTCAAACTGACGTACTTCTTCTGGACAGTTTATGTTAAAATACGTGCTGCATTCTCCAGAAGATGATGGTAGTTTCTCAGTTTACCTTTTCAGATTTCAGAGTCTTTCTAGTCTGACATCAGTTGATACAGTCACTGTCTGTTCTGAATCATGCAAAACACAGAATGCAAAACCAGCTTGCAGCAGCAGGATGTAAAGCAGGATTTTCCGTATCAAGGTCAGAGAATCCCTCATGTTTGCAAGCACGGTGGGAAGGAACTAAACAAGATTTAAACATTGCTAATGTAGCATTGAAAAAGCAGCTCAGCTAGAATATCCAGGAAAACATTCCAAACAATAGCCTTAGATTTATTTCTCTCTTAGAGAAAATACAACTATAAAATTTGCC
Organism: Rhinoptilus africanus; assembly: GCA_013400135.1. Lineage (NCBI taxonomy): Eukaryota > Metazoa > Chordata > Aves > Charadriiformes > Glareolidae > Rhinoptilus > Rhinoptilus africanus. Next base: position 393,324 of record VXBO01009389.1, read on the forward strand.
CAGGTAGAAAGCTGGGAAACTTGATTTAATTTACTTGCCTTTACTTTTTTTTTTTAATTCCTACTGGAAAGTAAGTTTTAACAGAAGTTCATGTCGATCTCTACCACGCAATGATTTTAAGTTTTTTGCAAAGCTGAAAGAAATAGCTACCATATGGGTTTTGTGGACCTATTTTTTTGTTGTTGTTGTTCTAATTAATTTGAAATCCTGAGCAACTCATGCATATGAACTGTCTATTCTTGTGACTTATTTACATATTCTTCCTGCAGATATGTGGACTTCTCCATGCCTTAGAAAATGCTGTGTTGCATGCAGTTCATGATAGGGGTCATCATCAGTATTTTTATTTTATCTTCTCCAGACTGACGCCATGGCATCATCAGGACTCTTCTTCAAAGACGGCAAAAAGCGCATTGATTACATTTTGGTCTACAAAAAGTCAAGTCCACAGGTAGAAAAAAGAAGCACATTTGAAAAGAATTTGAGAGCAGAAGGGTTGATGTTAGAACGAGAGGTGAGTCTTGTAGCTTATGTGGCGTAAAAACCCCTTTATAATACTGTCATGCTTTACTGAATTTATAAATGATTCCTGACAATCTTATAAGCATTTCCAGCCAGGCTGTTCTTACTATTTGTTTAATGCTATTAACTTAATCATGACAATTGTTTGCTAGTGTGTGTTTAACATGTTTTGGGGATGCATGCTTGTACACACACACACGTAGCCACGGCACAGGTGTATTGCAGCTCAGAGAGAAAAATTCCAGCTCCTTATGTTTCCAGAACAGAAGAAGCTTCAGTAACTCATGTTGTTGCTTTAATATATAACCTCTGTGTCTTCCAGCAGAATGCGTGACACTATTAATATCTCTCTGTTTTTCAAGAGGTTACGATTGTCATTGTCAAGTTAATCCATCCTATTAATGAGAGTATTAATATAAAAATGAAGGAAAACAGGGCCAGGAAAACAGTCTTGGACATTTGCTGTTTCATGGATCACTTATAAAACAGGCATATATTTAGTCTGACGTTAAGTAAGCTCCTATACTTCCCTCTTCAACTCAATAGAATTACCTTACACGTTCCATGTTAAAGCAAGGAGCTTTTAAGTGTTTTGAAGTCCTTGCAAGTTCTAGCTGGCAATGTAGCATGTTGAGTATTCACAAATAACTAACCTGATAGTGGATTGAAATTTGGGTTTAAGGCTTTTAGAAATCATTACATTCTAGTAGCAGAAATATCTGGGTTTATTCTGATTTCAATAAATATCCCGATCTCAGCTGCTGTCAGTTCAGAAGTATTGACGCTTCAGGGAAAAAAAAAAAAGTTTTTATAAGACCATAATTCTAGATATCAACTGTTTTAAATTCTCTTCCGGTAGTATATTTTTATCCACATCTTTTGAGAAAAACAAAATCATAGAAGTAGTGTTATTGAGCTATGATATGACTTTATGGAACTGGTAGGTAGAATTGTGAACATTTTAAATTCCAATAACCCTTTAACTAAATTTTCTTTTACCTTTATTTGCCAAACCTTGCATTACTCAGGTTTTTAGGAGGCTTTAATCAGACTCAACTTAAGCAAAAACTTCTGGGAGAAAGGTGCAGAACTGACATTTTCATAAAAAAAGATATAGGAACCTGTAATACTGAAACTCCTGTTTTATGTGCAAATAAATTAGTGATGAAAAACATTTGTGCAGAGTATTCCTTGTAAATTTGCAAAAAATCTCAGTTCATGCAGAGATCACATGTATAAGTTCTTAGCAGGTATCGCAATTACTTAACCATTCCCTGGAGTGACTGTGCTGGTAGAGTGGGACCTGACGCCTTCTCTGTTATTCCCGTGTCTCTAGCAGCTGTGCCCTCTTCTGAAATGCGAGACACACAGAATGGTCTTCAAACTGCTCATCTAAGATGCTTTTGAGGGGATTTAAAATTAATTCATTTATACCAGGAGGAAAAGTGCTGCATAAAGCCTTTCTCTACTTCTTCTGTTTTTATGAGCAAAGATCTCTCCTACAGATTGCTTTTGATAGTTACTAGTTTATTCATATTACAGGGTTTGGGCAAAAAGAAAATTATTAGTTTTCCTTTGAGTAGCTGAGAGCGCTTACAGTGTTTTCAGACTTGCATGGCCATTTCAGGCCTAAAAGCAGAATTTGACCCTGAAGAATGCTTTTAGAAAGGTGAATGCCATAGAGGTTTGAATTATTAATATGTATTTGTTTGCTATTGCTCTTTACAGCCAGCTGTTACAAACAGTGATATCATGTTTGTTAAAATTCACTGTCCGTGGGAGACATTGTGCAAATACGCAGAAAGGATGAACATCAGGATGCCTTTCAGGTATTGTGGAAACTATTTTAAAAAGCTTGTAATTTAGTGCTTAATATTAAAAGTTTATTACTTACCTTAAGGCTATAATGAAGTCTTCGCTGCATTGTGGCCAGGCATGGTTGTATATAATTTAGTGAGGTGATAGAGAGAGAGGAGAAACTAATAACAGACACTGTTCTTTTCACATTAACCTGTGGTACTTGTTTTCAGACTTACCTTCCAAGTCAAACTGAGCATGTGTCTTTAGAAAATACTGTGCATGCATTGTTTTAGATGTCTTCGGCACAGCTTCAGGTATTCTCCATCTGAGCTCAGGTATTCTCCGTGATTTTAGGGTATTTCTGAGTATTTTGGCATACTTTTAATAAAACGAGATACCTTTATTTCTTCGTCCTCTAGCTTTCCTTTGTCAGAATAATGAACTGGACTGAGTTCCTTTTCTATGTGCTAAACAGATTCTATCGTATTTTTTTGCAATAAATATTTGTTACTTGTTTGTAGGACAAGTTAATATCTCCTGCAGTAATACAGAAGTTTTTAAAGGAGAACAAGTCCCTTTTCAAAGTGATTAATCATGTTCTTCCAGAGAGAGAAGAGCATTCAGTGTGCTGTAAACCTCATCGGGAGTTAAAGTGGTAACTAGATGCCAAAGCTGCGTGACTCACGGAAAATACCCTTGCAGCACTCCTTTCTCGCTTGAATTGCCAAGTGCTGTATCTTTCATGTCCCTGCTGATTTCAGCGATCTCAATGTGGCTCCCTTGCGTTGGTCCTGGTCCAGAAACAGTCATCGTCAAGCAATCTTTGCTAAGAACTTGCTTCCAATACCCAGATCTATACTGAGTTGCCACATCATCCCTTTGAGCCTTCAAAGTCCTTTCCATAAAATAAAATGTTTTCTGTAACAGTCATCTTCCATATGTTTGAGAATGTTATTATAGTGCCGTTTGAGCTTCTCTAGTTTGAATAATACTTGTCAACATTTTAAATATAGAAGTGTTTGCATATGTGTGTGCACACACATAAACAATCTAAATTCCAATTCAAGAACAGTTCTTGCTTGTGATACTTGAAGTCACAAATTAATTTAGGATTTAGCAAAGGTTTTAATTCTTCATCATTTTAGTAACTTCACAGATCAGTACTGCTCTTCAAGGAAAAAAAAAGGGCTGGCTTTTGCAATGCTATTTTATTTGGAAGGCATTCAAAGTAATTTTTATTTATTATATTAGTAACTGACGTGTAAACATTTTCTCTTTTTTCTTTTCCCCCCAAGTATTCGATCTATGTTTCTTTGTTTCTGGGCTGTAGCTTTAGTGTCCTCTTATCCCACTCAGTTCAGTACACCAAAAGCAGATAAAATGCTAAATTTTGCTGCTTCACCTGGTTGGCAGTTTTGCTGTAGAATGAAACACGTTTATTTGGTAAGAAAAAAAAGGCCACTGTCCACTTCTACCTCCATAATAGAACTGTAAAAAATAGTAAATTGATCACCATTTCTTTTCAATTTAAAAAGATTTTAATAGGAATTTAAATGAAATTTCTATCTAAGATATTAGGCTATTTCTTTAATTTTCACACTTTTCAAAAAAATTAAAGTGAACAGTTTTATTGTGAACACAAAGTGGATGAAGCAGAATAGAACAAAGATCTGTCTTGCTCTGCCAGCAGCCTGTCTAAAGTGTCCAATACAGAAACTAAGCAAATCTAGAGCAGCGGTTCATGATGCCTTCTCTTTCCAAAAAGCTGTGCTTTAGAGACTTCCTGAGGCGCAGAGTTCATGTCTTTGTTTATATTAGCCCCTGATGGCTTTTCATGGATGCAAAAATAGCCATCTACGCCTCCGTAACAACATCCTGTGACCGCACATTTTATAATTTAATTACACATTCTGTCAAAAGCACTTTGGTTTGGTTTAAGTTTTAATCTTTCTTATTTAAATCACACCTTTCTGAAATGGATGGCATATATTGTTTTCCTGAGGTAAGTATTTTCTCCATTCAATGGACAGAGGAAGCTCAAATCGTAAATTCTCACGCTATTACAGTGCACTAGGGCAGTTCCCTCCCAGGAAGTTTTAGGTGGTCCTTGGGCAGTTTTAGGTAGTCCTGTGAGGAGCAGGGAGTTGGACTCGATTAACCCTATGGGTCCCTTCCAACTTGAGATATTCTAAGAAGAGATTATTTATCTTAGCCTTTATCTGATTTATTAGTGGTTTCCGACTGTCCATTTTTAATACACAACCAAAGAAGAGAACTAACCTTGCCTGCAGTACTTCAGTGCAGTTACACCCTTGTTTTCCTGCGCAGCGTTGCAAAATTTTAGCTTTCGGTTATGGTCACTAGGACATACCGTATGCTGGTATTATATATGAACGATACATGAAGAATTAAACTCATGCTTTTCAGGTTCATTTTGCTCAATCCAGGATTCTAACCAAAATCAATAGAATTATTGCACAGGTTAAAAAGTACTTCTCTCTTGCTGAAAAGTAAAAATGCTTTTTTCTGACCCAAGGGACCACCCAGCATCCCAGAATTGTTTTAGCATGGCATTATGTCCAAATGTGTTGGCAGAAATATATTATACATCATATACGTAATGTGGATGGAATCTCAGTATTTCAATTACAATAGGAAATTTTTCTAACAATTTAAAAGACCAGTCTGTGGGAACCACTGTTGTCCTGTATATGGTTTCAAACAGGATTTATGTTAGCACCAAAGTTAGATCATGACTGAATTATACTTTTTTTTAAACAATTTATAGATATTTTTCTTAACTATATGGTCTATCAGTAGAAATTGAACACTATTATATATTTCTGGAGCAGACAAACGTTTAATTTTATCTGTGTCTACAAGTTTCTCTTGTGACACATAATTAATATTGTGTCTAATGAATAAATTAGTTGTATCTGTAGCTTAGCTGGACTCCATCTGTGCAAAACAGCTAAGGGCAATTGAAGGGAATGAAGGAAAGGTTTTGTTAAAAAATGGAATGTCTGAAAAACCTTTAATAAATCTTCATTGCTTCATTTGCAATTCTGTCTAGTAGTACCAAGAGTCAAGTGGCCGACAGCCTGCAGGTTGGTAGATACAAAGTTTTCCAATGGCTGTGTATTTTTCAGCCAACATTTCCTTCTTTCTCCTTTAATATTGCTATTTTAATGTAAGTAATGTACTTTAAGTCATCTCAAATACCAGATGGGCAGTGGAAGCTCTTGTTAACTATATATGGATCTAGGCTAAGGAGTGATGGAAAAGTATCCAGAGTGAAAGTACCATTTTTGTGTGTGTTAGAATGGAGGGAGGGGGTAAAATATCAACTGAAATTAATGCTAAACTTTTATAATAATGTATCCAAATAAGCTTGTTTTAATTCCTCCTAAAAAATAAACCTTGCAGAAGTAGAAAGGATTTAGGAAAATTTTAAGTGGAAGATGAACTAGTGAGGAGCAAAGCCCCTGGTGCTGAAAGTCACTGTCCCCACATGAGTGCCATGGTAAAGATACAGATACCCCAAGGAATCTCCAAGATCAAGCCCTTTGTGTGGTTGAAATATGACATGAAAAAATAGGAGGCGGCCATAAAAAAAAGGCAAAAACCTGAAGCTAGACGTGCAAAATATTACATGGTGGCAAATATGTCTCTCTATGGTTTCAAGGAACGGTTCTCCGAAGACTTTACTGGGAATTTCTGGTCTTGTTTCTCTTAGCGTCTATGAGCAGTGAAAGGCGGGAGAGAAAAGAACTGTTAACATACGTTGTTTGTTGCTGTTGGTACTATCAGATTTTTCGGGATGGTTATTGTTCTTCAGTTGGATGCAAAATGTCATGGGAAGGTAATGGTGTACCACGTCAGAGAATGAAAACAGCATCTAGTGGCATTACGTGCTTATGGTATTTAATACACAGAGTGCACAAAGCATTTAATAACATGGAAACCCCATGTGATTCTTCTAAAATGAGTTTTATGAAATAAAAGCTAAGAAAGATCATATGAAATGAATACTAGCATGACACTATTGAACCCTATCTGATGAGTGTCTTACGAATGAAGTACTGATTAGCTGTTATTATTAGCTACAAATCTAAAACATAACTTTGATTCAGGAACAAATTTCAAGCTTGAAAATACATGGAATTACAGCATTTTAATGACTTACTCTACTTCAGTTGCCTTTTTTAAGTGTTTTTCACCTTTCTGCCTATGAGAATGCATGTTTTAAAATGTCCCGTGTTCCTTTATAATGTATGTGTCATTTTCAACTGTCTTCTACTTGATTATTCTCAGCTGATTTTTGCTGTTCTTTCAGGAAAAAATGTTATTACACTGACTGGAGGAGCAAAACCATGGGCAGGTTGGTGGGTGATGTGCAGCTTCTAATTTTGTCAGATAGTCACCCTGCTAAAGAAAATCCATTCGCAGTTGTAAATTTATCCAGGAAACTTGGAAAATTAGATTATTTTCCTGAAAACTCAAATTATGCTAGCTCAAAGTGCTAAAATATTCATCTGTACCAAGATGCAGTACTTCAGAGATTTGCCAGTTCTCAGTTTAGAAATGCAAAAATGTTTATGCCAGGAAAAGGAAAAAATGGCCTTATCCTGGCAGCAAAGATTTAATACTGGAGTTATTTCTGCAGTTATGTCGGCTGTTACCAAGGCATATTTCTTTAGCGTGAAATATACTTTTGAGTGTATGTCTCAGGTTCTGGTAGTCAGCTGTCTCCTTAGACACGCAAACGTAACTTCTCTCATGTGTGTCCCAGTGATCAGGACTAAATCAACGCCACGCGCCAAAGGCAATTTGGAATTTTGATGTGATAGCTGACAGAGTTACTTGTAAGCTGCGGTGAAAACCATTTAGCTCTCTGGGAGGCAGACGCATCCAAACCTCACCTGCGGCGGCTGCTGCTGCCTCTGTCAGCCAGGAGAAGGGTACAAGAGGCCACAGCAGCGGGCGAAAGGAGCCTGGGGGAGCTGGGGAGGGAGAACTGGGCACGCTGGGAGCTGTAATCACTCCCCGATGCTCTAGTCAGACATAATGATATCTTGTAAATCCTAATTACCTGCGGAAAAGATATGAAAATTTTTACACGAGGGAAATCGCCTGAAAGAGTTTTCTATTATAGGTTTTTCTCAAGATGGATCTTGAGATGAGATTACATTTGATTTAGGTTCTCTGGTTGTTACTTTAGATGATGAAGAGCTCTCATTATTTCTCGGGAACAATTTAAGTAGTCTCATGGTATCGGTTTGCAAGATGATCAGCTAACAAAAATAGACAATGCGCTGTTGAACAGTAAAGTGAGAAAACTTTAAACACGTAAGTAGATAAAACATATTGAAATAAAACAATCTATAACATAAATTTACAACTGCGTTTTTTCCTCTTCCCAGTCATTCACATGCTTGCTCCATTTTAGCGTGCGTTATGAAAAATGTTAAGTGATGTGCTTTGTAATGCAAAGGCAAAATCAACAAGCTTTACTGCAAAAATTGTCTCATTTCATCTGTAATCCATCTGGAGAGTCCTAGATATTAAATAAATTTATTTTCCTTATTTAAAAGGACAGATGTCTGAAACATGCAACTAAAATTGCAACACTTTTTGTGCCAGATTGATTTTTTCATTTGAAACAAATATTTTTACCTGTGATTTACTTTGTGAGAATTTGGGGATGAATATTTTTCTGATTATTTTTTTCTGGCACTTTATGTAATCCAGCACACAAAGGAATAATGTGGGAAAAAAAAAGAAGGGAAAAATGAAGCTACATCTAAAAATGAAAACTGACTCAAATTGCTGACATAGACATCTCATCACTTTAACTTCTCCTCCTGTCATTGTTTCTTTGCATTTTACAACTTTTCAAACTTCACTGCTTCTCTGTGATTTGTCAAATGTCTCATTCATACTTCTAAGTTATTAAGTGGAGTTTACAGGAGCTACAGTGAAGAACTATATTGAAATCCTTCTATATCAAAGGTAAAACTTCAAGGTTATAGAGCTTGTATAATTAAAGAATATGAGGAAACACTAGTATCTTAGACTCTGCTGTGATGCATACACTTCTCTGAATTTATTGACATGGTTATATGGTAGATGTATATATCTATAAATGTCCTTTAAAAGATCTGCAAAAGAGTATTAGGAGCATGAATGAAAGGATATAAAGTAAATGCAATGCTTACTAGTGAACTATCTTTCTTATATGTGGTATCTATGTGGTATCTCTCTATTTCTTTATTTATGTACCTTAAAAAAAGCCCTTGACAATGTACTTAATCCTTAAGCGTGAATTCTATCCATAGGGCCATACTATAGAAATAATTTTATCATACTCTTTAAAAGCAACATTTGGAAAGCCTTCAACAAATCTTTTCAAAGGAGAGGAGGCTGTGGAAGTGGGATATAGAAGCAAAGAATGTAGGTATCAAAAATTGCCTGAACTCTCAGATTTAAGACTGAATAATGAATCAGTCTTGTATCTGGCCTATCAGACACACTGATTTCATACTCGTTAAGCATGACGTTGAGGAAAAGAAAATTAAAGATAGTTACTGTAGTATGCAGCTTCATTCTGACCACCAAAATATTTAAATAAATGTATACTTCTAAGGATAGAGAACCAAAAATGACTTTGTTTAGCAGCTGAGCTGCAAAAAATTTTCTTTGCAAAAGGGCTTCTAGAACCTTTTGGATTTCAATCTGCACACTGAAGTGAAACTGTCAGTATAATTCCATTGAACAAATATAATGTAATTTTTTTTCCTTTTTTGGTGATGATTGTGTCCATGTGTTGAATCTGTCAACCGTAACACGATTCCTGTTACAAAACACAGGAACACACCATGCCCATGTAATTTGATGGCATACAGTTGACAATTCTGGCCAGTCTTGAGAGGCGCAAACACCGAGCAAACTCCCGGCTGGTGACTGCTGTCAAAAATACCTGACATGACCAGTAGCGGTTGCTTAATTCTAGTATATTGTTCCATAAGTCTGATGAGATCATCCCAAACTCACCTATACTGTGTTTCTTTGCACTGCAGTCTGCTGAGTACATGTAACCTGCAAGGATTTTTCAATTGCAAAAAAGACCAACCAAATAAAACGGAACAGTACGGTTGAGCGTGGTAGTTGAGCAAAGCTGAAATCACAGGCATCTTCATAAAATATTAAATTTTATAGCTAAGAATAAAATATATATGCGTTTCGGAGTAGTATCGCGTAGGTCACGGTGCGTGAAGCTGCGGTAGCGCCAGCTGGAGTGGTTTCAGTAGGAGCGTACCTGCAGTAGCAGCCCGTATCTTTGCAGCACTGTTCCACTGGGACGTTCCTGATCTCATTGCGGGAACTGCAGACTTCACGAGTGACTTCACCAGACCACCTCTGTCTGCTTTTACTCTTATTAAATAGACTACATTGAATAGATTAAGCCAGGAATCCATTTAAGCTGCTACTTTTGACCTAGAAAGCCAAATAAGCCAAGAAAGCAAGCCAAGTAAAACGATGATACTTAGTCCTGTGATTTAGGCAAAAATTTTCTTCAATTTGTTATCACTTTGAATGAAAGCTCCATGAAACTTCGCTTTCTTCTTCGACTATAAAATAATCTAAACCAAGGAAAAAGGTCTCTTGCTGGATTATTTTTGTACATGGAAGGGGATGTACTTTTCAGCTGAAATATTCTATGCTAACTGAAGGCACTATGTTTTGGAGTGATCAGCTGTAAATGGTGTAACAAAAAAGCCATCACACCTTAGATAAAAAGCCTTTTTGCCTCAGAAGAGAAATTGCAAATGCAATGTGGACATAGTTTTTAACTTACTACAATGCTGTTCTTCATTACTTTGCTTGTTAAAAGGACCAGACATTAATTTTAAACAAGAGCTGATTTTTTTAAGATCATAATTTTCTACTAGATTTTTAGATTTTTCAAGGGGAAAAATTAATGACCAAGACTTTTCACATAGCCAATTTTAAAAGAATTTTGTAACAAAAAAATCTGACATCAGATGCATTGTTTTGCTGTTTTTCTTCCTGCTGCATCTGCATGTTTTTCTCGTTAAAGAAAAGCCTGGGTTTTGACTCAAAAAAAAAAAAAAAATCAGCAGATGTACAACAGAAAAAAGATGAAGAAAATAAAGAGAAAATTGTACTTACGGTATGCACCTGGTGGGAACAGTATTCTTTGTTTCAACCTGGTGAACATAGTGATGCTCTTTGGCTCATAATGTTTCCTGTCAAATCCAGTGCTGTCCCTCAGGTGCGGTACCAGTAACACACAGCGTGCACCAATCAATGCCTGGGCAATATAGAGCAAGAAGAAAATTTAGAAAAAATTAAATGTAAACGTACAATTCTGATCCTGCATTTGGCTTAGATTTCTGCCTGACACTGTGTCAAATAGGGGCAGAACTTTTTTTGCTGATGCTGGTAATAATAGGTGTGTTTTCACAAAGGTCGCTTTGCTCCCTGAGAGCAATTTACCGTGTCGTCCCTTATTACTTTTAATTAGGAAATGGGTAGCTGTGCTTCTGCTTAGCGCAGGCAATTAAGCGTACACCTCAGATAAAAATAATCTGACACTTAGCTTTACATTTTTTGTGCTTATGAGATATATCTGCTTTATATAGCATGCGTGCATATTCATTGAGTAAGGCCCAAATGTCGCTAAAAAATATATTATTTAGGGAATATTTTTCTAAAATTTAGACTTTTTCTGGATCTCTAATATACTTATAATGTCATAATGTAGCACTCATTTAATACAAGACCTGCTCCTTAAATACCCATATTTAATTGCAGTCGAATATGAAAAAAATATAGGTCAGCAAGGAGTGCAAAACTGAAGCGATAAGGAGGTACCTTACAGCGTTTGAACTGCACTTCACCAGATTTGCCCCTGTGTAAAAAAAGGTCCTGAGACAACATTTAGGCAAGTTGCCAGTAGAAGAAAGCCTTTTTGTTACCAGCATATAATCTAATCAGGGATACAAAAATTATGTTCTGTTTGTGTTTTATAATGTCAGTTTTTAGGAAAGAGCAGGAAGCCACACCTAGGGGGTTTTTGTCTAAATGGCGTGTAATCCATATCCTTTACTTTATAAACCATATCCTTTACTTTATTTGATGTTTAAGTATGCTGTTTTGTAAGGCAATATCAGCCCTTGGATTTTGAGTAAAATTTTGCAGGGGGAGGCTTTATTGAAATCAGAAAGCCATAAAAATTTGATCCTGAGATGTCTTGTATTTACTTTCAAATTTTATGAATTTTAGTGTCTTGGTTGCCAGGCAGGGGAGGGAGGAGGAGTGACCCTTGCCTTGCCAGCGGGGCTAGAGAAAGTAGTAAGTTATCTTCTTGAGTACAGCAGAAGCATCCATAGTTCTGCCAGATGAACTACCTTGGAAAATTATTTTCCCCAGACTCAATGCTACGGTCCCATCTCAAACCACAGTCCCACTAATTTTAGGGTGAGTTGTGCTCGAGTAAAGCGTGCAAGATAGATTGCAAATAAATACTGTTAATTTTGCGCTTTAGCTCCTTATTAGTTACTTGCTGTGGAAATTTCCTGCTTTCATTTAATTTAATTTCATTTCATTTCATTTCTTTTACGATGTCACAAAATACTCAGTGTTGGTGATAGAAATAACAAGCAAGTGAGACTATGTAAATCTGGTTTCTTACCATCTCAGTTTGCAGAGGAATATGAGAGAGCTGAAAAGTTGGTTGCCCAGAAATCCAATGAAGCTGGATAAGGAGGCCCTGCCTGATCTGGAAGAAACAGATTGCTACACAGCACCCTTCAGCCGCGCACGCATCCACCAGTAAGTGCTGGAACTGGAGAGGCAGCGCCAGAGACCACAAGGATTTTTTTTCTCACTTCTTCTAAGCAAGTGCCATAGAGGCAGCCGTTAACAGATGGTCACTGGCAAATACCCAATATCATATGTGATATTTTCTATGGGTTTTCTCTTAAAGACAAAATCTGCTCTTTGTCACTTGTTGGTCACTCGGAAATTTTCAGGCAGAAATTTGACTGAAAAAATGAACACTGCCTTTTTTGGTTTACAAGTTTTTCTTTACAAAATGCAAAATACTTGCTCAGGTTTGCTTTGCTTAATTATGTATTTCACTTAGTGAAACCTGAGACAGCTGTGGAAATCGGGAACACCTGGAAGCAAGCTAAAGCCAGTGATGATTTTTTTCTTTCTTATCAGATCTGCATTTTAAAAATGCTTTTCTCTCTGAAAGTATAAATGTATATTCACCAAATAAAACCTGTATGTGTTCAGATCAGCATGTTGATGGTCATGTAGTTAAACTGTGCCATTATTTTTTTCAGGACCCAGAAAGTTTGATTTTAAAATTCTGGCTGTTCCTTCAATTTTCAAGAGTTTTGTGATAATTCTTTTATGAAAGAAAAGTTCATTTAAAGTAGAAATATAAATTAAGCTAAATAGGATTTTCTTCTCAGTAAAGAAGTTATATGCTAAGTGGGCTGACTATACCCTGGAAAGACAGAGTAATTGCATTATAACCTCTTTTT
>VXBO01009389.1:406254-439331 GCA_013400135.1 Rhinoptilus africanus
TTTTTTTTTTGTATTGGATCGATCACCTGGTTTTGGTGTTATTTCTCAACCAGCTCAGCTGACGTTACCAACTCTAATAGTGTCACTTTTGGCAGAGCTGAGCAGGCGAAAGCTCCCGCACGTCAGATTTCTGGCATCCGGAATCCAGAGCCATCTGGGAAAGGATGCTTTATTTGGCTCCATCCTAGGATTCTCTAAGAGAAGGCATTTGTGGAGATGCTACTCAAGTGTCCAGTCCATGGACTTTTTTTTTTTTTTTTTCCCCTGAATAGTAGTTCTGGTAGTTCCAGGACATAGACATCTGCCAGCTCATAAATAATTTGAATTTAAGAACAACCATTGCTTCTGAAGATCTTTTTAATTAATTATATCCAGAACAGAAATTGCCTAGATATTAGGATATTTTAGAATTTAGTTGTAGTTGTTTCATTTGCCTAACAATAATTTGTGATGATGCTAAATTTATTGGACCTAAGAAGATGCTCTAGGGGTGTAAAATCTTGTACCTTGTGCTGTAGTCAAGGAGGGTAAGGATCCAATAAATCACTGTAAGAAGAAAACACTTGAGCAGCTATGTTTGAACACCTGTGCATTGCTTTGACTATTAAAATACATTCATTATTTTAATAGTTTTACGATAAACAACAAAGACAGCTTCTTCAGCAATTCCACAAGAAGTAGAATTGTGCATCACATGCTACAGAGAACTAAGTATGAAGATGGAAAATCCAAAATGGGTGAGAACGCTGTAGTTTTTTGCTAACCTGAAACTATTAAACAATTTATATCTTTGCTTGGCTGAAAAAATATCATTTGGGTAAGCTCAATTAATTTTGCCACTGCTTGAAATCTTTTTATTTGCTCAGTGACAGAGCTGAAGGAATGTCACATCAATTATTTTCTTAATAACTCAGTGAAAATTCACCTACTATTTTTTACCTAACTACTCATTCTTTAAAGTAAATTACAGCAATTAGGATAACGTTATGTGATCAAGAGTTACACTACAGGTAACATATACCTCAGAAAACTGTTTTCTAGGACTGGTCCTAGTAGTTCTACTACTACCCAGCAGAATCAATGTGAGCTACATGTAACTTATTTAAGGTCTTGATGCCCAGAGACAGTTGACCTGAAGACTTAAGTTCAGTTTATATCAGTTCTCTTATTACAGTATTACTTTTTAGGAAGTCTAACTGTTCATTTCCATTTGCAGTGAGCAGGGGGTGTATCTATGAATTCCTGTTTTCTTAGCAGGAATTAAACTAAGAATGAAATAAGATGATAGAAATGACAGAAAGTTGCTGCCTGAGTTTCTGAAGAAAAGCAGCAGTAAAAAAATCATAGAAAACAAGTGTTAAATCTAATGTCTTTCAAGTGATGGTGGCAAATTTCATTATGAGATTAGTTTAGAATGATTTGTATATTTGAATGGACAAATCTGAAATCTGTCATAAGTACTTATTTTGTGGGCAAGCTGTTGGCTATGGGTGTGCTCTTGCAGGCTACTGAATCTTTTTATTATAATTATTAATGCTTATTTATCATTTATTTTTTATAATGTGCTTTGATAGTACAACAAATCTGTTTGTAGGAAGACTCTAGGAACCGATCCAAAATGCTGTAGCCGGTATGATGCAGAGCACTGCTCTGATACAAACTCCTTCAGCTGCCTTATGTTTAAAAATAACACCAGGTTAGCTTTTAACCCTGCGGGGGTTTTGCTGCCTGAAGGATTCTCTGTCCACCCTGCTCTCTGCATGTCAGATCATCTGGTCACCCATAAAATCTGTATCATATGCTCTGATGAATACAACATGCATATAACGATCTTCTCACACTTGATCTGGCACGAGCGCCCGACCCTGAGAGAAAAGGTGCAGACATTGGTCCTTAGAAAGTTGCTGTAGTTTGGCAGAGCCAGAAATCTCAAGGGGTCAGCAAGACCTGCACAAGCCGTTGGTGGGATTTTTGATTATTGTCATGTTTAGCAGCATCTGGAGCATCTCATGTTAAGTTACATCCTCAATATGAAACTTGAGAATTTGCGCTGCTTGGAATTAAACGTGTGTAAAAAATTGGTATCAGAACTTTTATCAGATACTAGAAAAAAATGTGGTTTTTTTTCTTTGTAGGAATTAATAGGCTACTAAATAATGGAACATATGAGGCAGCATTTCCGCCACATGAGGTAACCTGGTTAATTCCCTGTTTGTATTTATATTTAGATTGAAGCTTGCACTAATGTTTTGAGATCCTACTTTTTTTTTTTATTTTGTCCTGCAAACTTTTAATTTCACTATGTAATCTGTTGAGACTCTTTTTTATTTGTAGCTCTTACTTCAATATTGGCTTTTAAAAATTTGCTTACATAATGCATTATAATAACTTCCTGGAACGTTTTCTTGCTGAACTGGAATATTATAATTCTTTTTTTTTATTCTTATGAACCTGACATTGCCATGGGGTTCTTAATGAGATTATCATTTGTTCCAAATGAATTGTATTAAATTATTTTTGTCTGCCACCTACAAAATGTTCTGGTTTTATAATAGCTTGTATACTTGATCAAGCTACAGGGGCTGGTTAATTATTTTCCATTTAGTCTTTTCTGACTAGTTCTGGATAACTTCTACGTGATGAAATCTTCTTCAGTAGGTTAAAGTCTACTGAAGACTGTAAACCCGTGAAGTAAATGAAGAACTTGTGTTTGACTTCAGAGGGTTTTCAGATGATCTTTGTGTATTGAAAAGGAAAAAGCCTCACATCTTAAGTCATTTTAAATCAGTCAGTAGCACGGTAATTGCAGCTGTGAGCTCTGTGATTGCTCGGGCTGAATCTTGTGGCTTGGTCTGGTATTTCAAAGGACTGACCTGTGCTTTACAAATTGCTGAGAGTAATTTTTTGTTATATGGTATTAATAATTAAATACTGAGAATATAGAGAAGGAGTATTTTAGATGAATAATTGAACATTGTTGTTAACGCTTCAGCTGCGCATTACTGCCTTCAGGGAAAAACTGGCCTTACTACCAGAAAAACCTGTGAAGCTTTCTCTAGCGGTCACAACCAAGCCATCATACCCATTTTATGTGTGTAGTCCTTTCTTATGGTATAAGCCACTGTTTCAGTTAAGGTTAATGTAAGTCATAATTTTAAGCCACTCGTGCCTTAATTGCTGCTTGACTGGTGCTAAGGGCTGGTGGTTGAATGCTCTCTTTTGGTTTTTTGTTTTGGTTTTTTAATTTATCACACGACCAAATGAGAGTGAAAATTCAGTCCCAGTGTGAATGCCAAGACTTGGACTCTGTTATGGGTAAACACTGCAGAAAGAAGCAGGGGGCAAAAAAACCCAAAAGATTTAAAAATATGCAATACTGGGTAATGCTTTGTGTGTTGCAGTCATTCATCCAGGTGACTGTGAGGATAAGCTGACATTCTGTTCCTTGGCGTACCTAGACGTTGCAAAGGTCACACTCTATGTTGACATTTTTTGTATGCTTCTTTGCTGACTGAAATGAGAAATGAGTAGAATTGGACTCTTTGCTATGCTGGGCTTTGTTTCTAACTAATTCTTAAACCAGAGGGTCAGCAGATTGCAACAAGTAAATAGTGTTCTATGCTCAAGGTTTCCAGTAAATGATAAAAATCTAAATGGCCAAATTACTTGGATCTACTGGGATCAAGAATCTGTCTGATTGCTAACTTTGAAGTACTGCTCCAAGGAGCTCTGTGCTCCCTTGGAGTTATTTGACGAAAGATTTTCTTCACCATAACAGAGTAGTGGGTTTTTTGCGGGGAAGAAGTTTGACTGAAGGAGATGTCCAGCTTCAGAATTGGAGAGAAAAAAAGATTACACAAACACATCTCAAAAAAATTTTGAAAAATTGCAATAGGTAGAAGCATGCAAATAAGGATATATTAGTGAAATAGAAACACTGTACTTTAAGCCATATAAAGAGTTGAGTCTTGTATTAGTATGGTTCTACTATTAATTCTTAGAGAAACTGGCCATTTCAGAAGCATATGTAACCATATGTCTTATGTATTTGCTCCAGATGACATGTCCTAGAGATGTACATAATATGAGACCTATTTACCAGCAATAGTGAACTCCGCATTTGCAATTATAATTATAATCAAATACCTAAGAAATGTATATCTTTTCCATAGTGCCTAGTAGTATATTTTTATTTCTTTTTGTTTTTCAGGGAAGCCACAAAAGCAGACATCCCATCAAAACACATGGAGCTCAGAATCACAGACACCTCTTATATGAGCGTTGGGCACGGTGGGGAATGTGGTACAAATACCAACCTCTCGATTTAATCAGGTATTAGTACTTCAAAGAGGAGCTTGTTTTTGTGGTACAAATTACCTAGTAACAGTGCATTAACCATACTGCTAAATTCCTGAAATTTTCTGGGTGTCTGTGTGTATCTGTATATATATATATATATGTGTGTGTGTGTGTACAAATAAATTGTGCTACATTTAATAACGCTAACGCTAGTACATCTACTTAGTCATTGCAAAGGCATGAAAATTACAGAAGACTTCAGTTATATCCTTATAAAATATATGTTCTAGTAAGTCTGCAATTAGTGCCACTAGAATGTTATGCGAGCCTGAAATAAAATGTTTTTGGTAAACTGACAAGAATTTTACCATAAACTTGTAATTGTAGTTTCCCATTAGAATAATTTTACTGCTGTGAAGATAGACAGAGGTCACCTTAAGTTTTAACTTCAAACAATGTATGTGTTCCCTTTTCATGTAGGCGATATTTTGGTGAAAAAATTGGACTGTATTTTGCCTGGTTGGGATGGTATACTGGAATGCTTATTCCTGCTGCCCTGGTTGGGCTCTTTGTTTTCCTTTATGGATTATTTACGATGGATTCCAGCCAAGTAAGGTAAAAACCCATTTAAAATACCCTGTTGAAAATTAAGAACGGTATGGTACAACTGAGATCATTATTAGACTCATAAATGTTTTACAGATATAGTAATCATTTGAAAATAACCAAATAAAGCACTGGGTACTTCAGTCAAGTATATCCACTTTGTATATCTGTTTTGCATCAAGTTGGATGCGTACCATTCACAGGGAGTGCTCTTACCACCGCATCTGCAGCGCTTCCCATTCTCTCTCTATGGAAAAACAGCAAGTACCAATTCTAATGTCACAGGTACTGCAATGGATGTCATTCTAGTCAAGGCTAGCAGGTGAAAAACCAGTCAGATGTACTCCCTCTTTACCTCCATCTTGCCTGTAGCTCCCAGAGTGCAGTGCAGTTGCTAAACTTCAACTTACTTTTGTCTATGCCTTTATTTTTTCTCAGTGTTGGTAGTGGTAAACTCTGAGTCTGATAAAATTCTTAACTATGTGAGTGTAAACTGCAGCCAGGAGAGACCCAGCTTCAGGGAGATTACAACCACATTAAATTAACTTGGTTTTCAAGTTTCCCACTGTTGTGATTTTGTTATGAGAGGGATTTATGTCAATTTAGAAATAGCGATGAGGATGCTCCAGGGCTGTGTTTTTAGGAACTGTTTCACAGGACGCACCCTTATTCCAGAGTTTTCCATTAGATGTCATCAGACACAACAATATCATTGCTCTTACAATTGCGGCTGTTCCTCCAAGCAGTTTGGATGCTCAGGTTGTAGGTGTACTTGGAGTCAGATTTCATAGGAAGTGGTGTTTCTTGGGCATTGAGCAGGACTATTTTACCTTTTCTTTCTGGAATTGTCTTTATCTTCTTCACAGTGAGTTATTGCACTCTGCAGTGCTGTAATTAAGGGTTTTTTAGGCTTGCTTTTGTACAGCAAACTCCTGAGAGACTTTGTAAAGTCTTCAGACTGCATTAAATGGAATAAATGTATTAGCCAGGAAACTCTGCTATCTTTAAGGTATTATTCTCCATATTAGGATTATTTTGCATGATAAACATCGGGAAAATGAAATGGATGTAATGTAGAGGATCAGCCTATTCCTGGAGCACAGGGACTAGGACTGTTGTATTCTAAGGAATACTAGGAAATCTTGTATTCTTCACACAGACAATGGCACAGTTTCAACAAGTGGGGAACAAAAGGGCATAATCTGCTATTACCAGCGTATAGCTTAATATGTTAGGCACTCCTTGTGGAAGAGAAAGATTTGGCATTGACAATCAGAACAGGATTTCTAAGAATTTTAATGTTTTCAAACTGTAAGCTATTCCGTGCTTGTGTGTGTCATACACTTCTCCCAAGACCTGGAGATAGGACTCCTGCTTAGTTCTTTTAGCAGAGAGACAGAGATATCTTGCTTGCAGAAGGTTGGGGGGTGTAAATTGCAGGAGCGCAGAAGTAGGCTGGCTATCGTGTTTTCCTGTCCTAAGTTTTTGCCCTTGGCTGCTATGGAGGAGCTGCAGACAGAAGGCGCAGACTTTATGTTGCTCCCTGTGGAGGTTGGTTGTGTTGGGTCCCATCCCGAGGTGCCTCAGTGTCACACTGCGCCAAGATGCCCATCAGGAGCTCTGGAATCTATTCCAGAAGCAAGAGCCAGAAAGATAGGCGATGCAGCTTATAAAGGAGATGCCTGCAAGGGGAGGGGAGTACTTCTGTATTTATTATAGCTAATATTAGCCAGTGTTCATTTCAAAATACTGACAGAGGGTGGGTTAATGCAGAAGCCCTATCCCTGCATCTGTAATCCGGACGTTTCAATTCTGGGCAGAAGGTCCTCTCTGCCTTTGATGGTGCAAATCTGTGCAGTCCCTCTGCTTAGTCATAACAGTTCGTATCCGTGCCGTGCTATGACCGAAACCTGGTGTGAGACGTGGAGTCAAGAACAGAGTGTAACTAACTCAAGCTGATTGTGACTGACCTGATAAAATGTATGTCGATGTTTTCTGCATCACCTTGTGTACTTAACTAATTCTAAGGGCCAGTGATAACAGATGCTGTTCCTTGCCATATTTGCTTACTTAGCCAGGATGGGGTCAGCGAGGGTTAGACAGAAACCTCCTATCTAGAGCAGTCAGGAGTCATCCATTAGCAGACAGACAGACTGCACCACCTAAATGTTCTTATTCTTGCTGTATTCTGAGACTGTGAGATTATTTACCTGGGGTTTCTGCAGGCATTTCCAGAAAACTGCTAGATAAAAATCCATAACAGTTTTAAAATATATGATTTGCTTTAGAGCACTGCAGCTACCGCAGTATGCAAATGTTCAGCAGCCGTCAGGAAGAAACAGTCAGGTACGTTATCCTGACAAATTCTAGACACAGGAAAACCCAGTGGGAATTAGGAGTTTAAACCTAGTGCCAGGGCGTTATGGCAATGTCAAAACTGCCACATTGCCCCAGATACAGCGTTATTCAATATAATACTTAACGTGAAACGAGTTTCGTCCTATTCATGTCTGTTACTAGAAATCGGTGGGTGTTAGGAAATTCTGGTTTACAATGTGATAAATTGTTTCAGAAAAAAATATTTTTCATCAGTCTTTTATATCTCAAAATTTGAATTTACTGATAGATCCAATTATTTTTGCAGAAGCGTACTTTCCTCCGTGATGTCCCTTCACCTCTCGGGTGCAGGGAGGTGCCGTCAGCCCCCCTCTGGTGGCTGCAGGCAGAAAATGATCGTTTTCTTCTTTGCCCACTGAGGTCCAGCGCAGTTTCAGCAGAGAAGGAATGAGCAAATACAGGAGCATACATTGCCATAGAACCAAATGTTGCTTGCGATGCCAGACCTAGGTTTTCTGCAATAATTCGAGGGTTATGCAGAAGGATGTCGCACCTAAGAACTAGTTGAGCTTGTTTACGACTCGCACGAGTGCCTGCCTCTGCTCCGTTCTTGGGGTCTGTCACAATACCAGGTGGCTCTTTTTATTTACATATAAAAATATTGTATAAATATGAATATATCTCAGCCTGTGCCCAGCCACAACGCTATCAGTCCCTGCCCCCTAGGTAAAGAAAGATGCTCTGTGTAGTTCATTTTCCACGGGCAAGTTGGAAATGGTGCATATTTGCTCCCTTTTGGTGGTACCCTTTCTTCTTTCCCAGGGCGAGTGCCCCTCTCACACTGCATTTTGGCCCTTCTTGTGGTCTTTCTCTCTCCTTTCCTCAGTTACAGTTTTAGGGAAACAATACATTTTCAGACCTGATTGAATCATTCGATGATTCAAATGTATTACACAGGGAGAAGGATGGTGAAATAAGAATGGAAGACAAAAAGCCCTGCATGCACAGTCATTTCAGGGACTAGACACTATATAAGTAAATCTGCATGTGTAGCCCATGTTTAGAAACAGAAGTTTCTCCATTCTACACGGTTAGGGACATTTCTCTTTCCTACCACAAAGTGCGTAAGATGGGCAGTGCTCCTGAAAGCACGTTGGAATGGAGGATGCTCTTTTTTGTGCATAGGTTTGGAATAAAGTGTGGTTGCCAGGAGCCAGCGCTGATGTCCCCCGGGGTAGGGAGACAGTAGTGTTGTCAGCTCCTTGCAGGATTCAGTTGTCAGATGAAGGTAACCAAGAGAAAAACCCAGAGAATCTCTGTTGAAGAAACTCTGTAGTAGCTTCCAGAGTCTTAGGATTATATTCATAGGGCTCAGACACGCAGAAACAAAAATGCAGAACATGAATTTGTATTTCTTGTTTCATACACTTTTAAATATATTTTGATCCATTTGCCCTCCCCGCGGTAAACTGGGGGCAATGCAAAGTGGTGGTTAAATGGAAGGGCTTAAATAGTCCTATAGCAATCCCTTCATTTGGGTTCTTTTCTTTCAACAAATTGCGTGCCATATCTATCACCTATCTTTATTTCCACATTAGGTGTCAAGCTATTACGTGTTAATTAGTCTGTATCAAAATAAATGTGCTATTTTTAAAGAGTCTGGTTTTGATGGGTTTATACGTATAATTAACTATCACTGTTGTAAGCTGTCGGTTTGTTTTCAGTCAAACAGAAAGGCCGGGCACGAACACAGCATAGCTTGAGGTGTCTTTGCACCTTGTGCTCTACTCAGATTTCAGCTCGATGAGTGAGGACAGTACAAAGAAGCTAATTTTGCTCTGTTATACTGCAGATTTGAGTTGCAGTAGCAGTTAACATAGCACCTGTCACAAACACTTGGGTAACAAACGTTAGTGCCTTTGCAGAGTAGTGCTAAAGCACATGACCTGTCACTGTCAGTATAATTTTATGAAACTTCATGTGTTATTAAAAGCAAACCAAGATTTTAACTCAAGATATATAATACAGAAAATCTAGCATTTGCAATATTGAATTTAAATTCAAATACAGTACAATTTAGCCTTATATTTGACAGTTTGTATTATTGCCAAACCATTATAACATATTGTTAGGGCTACCAAGATGATGAGGGGACTGGAACACCTCTCTTATGAAGAAAGGCTGAGGGAATGGGGTCTCTTTAGTCTGGAAAAGAGATGTCTGAGCGGGGGACCTTATTAATGCTTACAAATACTTAAAGGGTGGGTGTCAGGAGGATGGGGCCAGGCTCTTTTCAGTGGTGCCCAGGGACAGGACAAGAGGGAACGGGCACAAACTTGAGCACAGGAAGTTCCACCTAAACATGAGGAGGAACTTCTTTCCCTTGAGGGTGGCAGAGCCCTGGCCCAGGCTGCCCAGGGAGGTGGTGGAGTCTCCGTCTCTGGAGACATTCCAAACCCGCCTGAACGTGTTCCTGTGCCCCCTGCTCTGGGTGACCCTGCTCTGGCAGGGGGTTGGACTAGATGCTCTCCAGAGGGCCCTTCCAACCCTATGATTCTATGATTGTTGAAATATGATTTTCCATGCTTAATCATTTGAATGAAAATGTGAACAAGAAAATTCTGTGATGTGACGCACCATAAGAATTGTGTTACTCTGCAACTCTGAAATGACTGCTTGGCTTAATGGACTTTCTTTGGCTTAATGGGCTTTCTTAGGTTTAAGGGTTTCTTTGGACAATTTCTTTGTCAGGTCCACATTAAGTTGTAGGGTTTCAGTGAATTAGTGATTCTGATGTTATGTGAAATATCACCAAAGATTACAATAGTGACATCTGGGCAACTAGAATCTTATTTCTATTTACTGTTATGTCAGATAGGATTTAATAGATGCAGTCATTTGGAAACAAGCGTAATCTTCCGTACAGTATTAGAACTGTAAATTCAACTTTTATGAGGAGGCAAGTGAAAGCGCGATGTTTATTAAAATGAATCAGTAGAGATTTCCTGGCATTTGTTTATACTGCTGCTTTCCTAGTGTGTCATAGGATCATTTCAGGCATGTCAACATTGCTAAAGGATGGGGATATGTGATTGCTGAGGTCCTTTGGGAAGCTTACTCACTGCAGTTAAAATTTGCCTTAAAATTCATTTTTGCACTTCTGTTAATGCTGCTTTGCCTTTATTAAGACACTTAATTATGTACTACATTTTGCATGTGAATGGTGCCAATGCAGGCAATGACTTCATCTTCCTGAATCTTAGTATCTTTATGCAGTAGAACGTGTTTTCAAGATGTTTTTCCCAAAATCATGATAATAAAGTGTTTTTTCATTAGCCCTCTACGTCAGTTCTTCTGTAGGAAATCAAAGTGCAAAGACTTGAAATACTACATCCAAATATCCCTGTCAATGGATTTTTACATGGGAATGACTGACCTAAGTATGCGTAAAACATCATCCTGTAAACCAGACATTCAGCTGATGTGAACTGGGATACGTTGGTTGAAATCACTGTGATTTTGCCAGTGATGTCTATTCTCTTAACATTTGTTATCTTCTACATCACTTAGAATAATATGCAGTAAGTGGGTTGGAAGGTAGTGAACAATGTTTTGTTCTTCCTTTGTGATATGTGGGAGAGAATGGGATATTCACAAGTCTGAGAAGTGTCGCATGGTGCCTAAAAATACCGCATACTCTCTAGGGCCCATAGTTTTCAGGTTACTGAATTGGGATTAGGCTTTTCAAGCCAAACAGTCACTTTTAATTTATTTTATTGAACCGGTTTTGTGGTGTAGGCATGCCATTAATAACAAACGGCATAACCTCAGAAAATCTAAAGAATGCTAAAAGCCTTTTTATAACCTTTATTTTCCTGTCTCTTACTAAAGCAAAGAGATCTGCGAGGCAAATGAAACCATCATGTGTCCTATGTGTGAACGCAATTGCACACTACAGAAACTCAATGAAAGCTGCATATATGCCAAGGTAATTATTATCTTATTGCTATCAAGCTAATTTTTGTTTAACGGTCCACTTATAATGTAATGTGTAATGTAGTGTAATGGCTGGGATCTCCCCCGGAAAAATGCCTGCAAAACAAGTTGGCTTTCTGCAGAGGGTTTTTTCAGCATTGTAATTCATGTTTCTAATAAAGGAATGCTCTGAAATGATCAGAGATTTTTCGGGAACTTTTTTTACTTCCTGTGAGCATTTCCTTCCTAAATCCTTACTATTTTCATTATAAAGTCCCCTGAGTAAAAAAAACTTTTCTTGGAAGGTTTTTTCTACTTTCCTTATAATTAACTTCTTAGTCTGTTTCCCTTGCTTATTTTGTAATTGAATTTCTGATCCTCCTAAAGGAATTCTCTAGTTTAATTTGCCTGTAATGTGCTTTGCTCTTTCTGCAAAGATTTTACAAAACTAAATGTTTTGCTACAAGAAGCTATCATTCACACTTAAATAATCACAAGTTCTTCTGTATACATGCAGTGTTTTCAAGGGAGCAATATATTTCGATGTGTGGTACGTTCATAATGCTGCAAAAGCAGCCTTGGCATCTTTCTTGGAATTCTTTAGCCCATGAGATAAACCTTGCTCATAAGCCTGTATTTACAAAATGTGCTTGTCTCTGGGCCATGGCATTACAACAACACTGGAACAATGTGAAAGAGAAAATCAATTTTTGTGTTAGATTTTAAAATTTGGTATAGATAGGGCCAATGTTGAGTAAAACATTTGGCATTGTGCCCTCCCTTTAACTTTAGGTCCTGTTATTTTAACATCCCCGGTTAATAAGAAGGCAGCTTTGTCTTATTTACTTTTAACACTAACATCCTATGCTTAAATCATGCAAATTTCACATTTTAATAATTGTGAAAAATTACTTGCAGCTGAAAAATGTGGCAGCCCATCCATCCATGCTTCCATGTATATTCGAACCAGTCCCCTTGAAACAAACTGAGATGACAACCAGCGAAGACAAGCAGAAACCACTTATTTTCCATCTTTGCAGGCACCCATTTCTGCCGTCTGCAAACATTGTGAAAATTTGTGTAAGCTCCCAACTTTTCCTGCCAAGGCTTTTGCTCTGAAAAAATTGATCAGCTTTACATTAGAACGCAGAAAACAACAAAAAATTGTCTCCTTCAGGGTTTGTCTGTTCTGGATCTCCCCCAAGAGGCGGAGAGAGAGACTTCTCCTGGGGAAGAAATAGGATTACCATCTGGGCACTAAAATTGCGAAGAAAAAGGGAAAAAAAAAAAAAAAAAAAAAAAGACCTCAGTGAGGCTTTTTATAACTCAGAGGTTGTAACGGTAATGCCTTCACTCACCATGTTGTCTTTAAAGAACAGTTCGCGGCAGCTTCGCTCCTGCCCCTCTTGGTTGCCAGCAGGGCTCTCGATCCTGCTGGGTGCCGCCGTGTTGCTCAAGTTGAGGAGCACGTACCCAAACGTGTCTCAGCACTGCCACTGTGTCTGCTCCCGAATTAGTGAAGGAAAACAATCTGTGATGTTAGAAAACTACAATCTGATTTCAAATCAAATGTTCCTTTGTGGTTTCTGAAGCACTGGTAGTAGTATAAGGGGAACTAATGTTTTTAAACATAAGGCGTCACTTCTGCTCTCCGGGAAAAATGGCATTTCATGCATGTTTTCTTGCTTCTGAGACGGAGCTTGTCAGTGTTTCCCGCTGCTTTTGTTGTTGTGGGAACATAACTTATTTGTCTGTCTTCCTTGCACACAACCAAGGGGAGGGAAACTGCCGCACACAACCGAAGAGCTGATATGCAAGGGAAGCTATTCCTCATTCATTGCGGGCACTGGCACCCTCATTCTGGAATGAGTGTTTTAATCCTTTTCCATTCAAATAACTCATTGGATATGAGTACATAAGCATTGAGTTAATTCAGAGAAGTGAGTTCCTTTAAGTGAAGTTTATCTCCCCAAACCCGCCTCAGTCATGGTACCTGCCACATTTATGTAAGACCTTTGTGCTCGTATTTCACATTATTAAAACTGCTGTCAGGGTTTCTTTCATTAAGCATCTGCCAAATTTCCCTTTAGAGGAGCACTTCAGGCAGAACAAACTAATGCCGGAGAAAACATATACTTCAAATGTCTTCTCTGCCAAGTTTTTTGTAAAGCTGGAGACAAAACACAAAAGATGCCTTTTTCCTTGTTGTTGCTGCCCATTTATTTCATCCCCTCTTTCTTTATTCCGTTTCCATTTAAAAATGCCACACTGAGGCGAAGTTTGTAATTTAAGGGAAAGGCATGTAATATCTGGGTTGGGTTCTCAACTGCCGAATGCCCAAGCTGTCATTCTCATCCGCATGACGTGGGCTCTTTGATGGGTGGGCAATTAGCATGGTTGGACCAGCTCCCTGGGCTGGTCCTGGGCCCAGCACACCTTGTCCTCCGGCCCCGGGGCTGGGTGTTGCTTCAGGGTGGATCTGAAGTGCCTGAAGTCTTGTGTGACGATGACAACATCAGTCAGGTATGCTGATGGACCAGCACCCAGTCCTGCACTACTTCACTTCTGCTTAGAGGTCTCTGGTCAAACACGGAGCCTCAGACTATGTATTTAGCCTTTAAGCCAGTCTGAGCGTGGTGCTCAATGACTATAGCCCAGACACTTTTTATAAAGACAATGCCAGAGGTGCATTTTCTACTTTTAGAAATGCTGATTTTGCTGGGTTGGGTTTTTTATTTGTTTGGTTCATTTTGTATTTGCTTGGAAAGATGCACTCTTTTCTGAGCAGAATGTACAAAATCACATCCTCACGCACATCTACGTTCAAAACTCCAAGTGTCCGGCAGGTTTATTGCACTGCTTTTGTTTACCTGTCATATTTTCGGTCTCATACCTGTTATGTTTGTGCTTTCCTTTATGGAAGCAAAAGAAAAACAAAGCAAAAGACACATTTACGTGTATAATCGATCCCGCTGTATGATTCATGCAGCAAACGTATTGGATTTATTGATATCCAATGCCAAATAATCAATTCCCATTTCAGAACCTTAAAAATAGAAAAGAAGAAAAGAACTGGCATACAGATAAAAAACAGGTGGTTTTAATTTAAATTCTCACAATATTCTAATAATTTTACTTAATAAGAAATAAAGCAGAGGCAAGCAACACCGTTTCTATTATCTTTTTCTGCTTTCCTGAGTTAGTTTTCTTAATTTGCGAGGCAGAAGCAATAATGCCAGCCTTCTCTGGAAGAATGAAAGGCTGTCAGGAGGACGAGTTCTCCTTGCAGCAGGCAGCTCTCGCAGGAGCAGGGTAGGTGACCTGCCCCAGGCGGGCCGTCAGCCCCGGCGTCCCGGCACACCTCCTGTACAGAACATTCCTGCTGTCCAGAGTAACTTAGATATAAGCAAAGGTCAGAGTACAGAAAAACTTAACCTGGTTACCTGTGCCCTTCCTTTGGCATAAGGATAGGTTTCTTTTCATGCTAAAAGCTTAAAAATTAGTCCTTAAGTCATCAAGAGGGTCAACACCAATGGAAGTCAAGTCTTTTCAAGAATATTCTGTTTCAAGACATTCTACTCTTATTTCCTCTCCCTTCAAATCCTTCTTCTAACATACGCTTGTTGATGAGAAGTTAGTTTGCTCTATTATTGTATAATGATTTGTGCCTTTTTTTTCAAATAGGGATTTGAAGTCTGTGCTGTGCTTACTAATGCTCAGAAACATCATAAACTACCTTTCACTAGAAGAAATGTAGGCTCATTATCCCTGGATAAATTACAGTGCTGTAAATTGGCAACTTTAAATCTATTCAAAGTACCTTGATCTTAATTTCAGCTTCCTAAATACTATTTCATACTATGGCTTGAATAGAAGTAGGTCTGGATTTTTGTGTTCTTAATAAGTGAGACATCAGATTCATGCGCTCGGATGCTTGGGGTGATCCATAGGCATGCAAAAACTAATTACTGCTTGTTTTCTATCAGTAAACCTTGGACTTTACAGCAGAATATCTATTCTGCCGAAAAAAATCACATAACAAACAGTAAAGTAAGGGATAAATATAACAAAAAGGAGAACGTTCATGAGGTGAAATTAAGTGTACAATTTATAATTACATTTTGGGGGGGGGGTATTTAAGATTTATTTAATGTTTGTGGCAGTTTAGTGTCAGTAGCCTTTTAAGAAAGATAATATGTCAACAATTTGAGAGGCTGAGATTTCTGGATAGAAAGGAATATAACTATTGTTACCTGCAGAGAAATTGCAAGACAGTTTAGGAGAAGAAGAAAATGGAATCCAAAGAGACATTAACTAAGTAATAAACAGAGGAGGAACAGTGAAAAGACAGAAGGTATTTAAGCTTGTAAAAACCTTAAAATATAAAATGCTGAGGTTAAATTTGACCCAGCATATGAGCAGAACTCTGTAGGAATTTTTAGCCTGCCTGGACATGGACAGAGCAGCTCTTACAGGCTGTGAAAGAAATAGACTGGAAACGCGTGAAGTGACAGTCTGGGAAACCAGAATTCAAGTTATACTGAAAGACAGAGTGGGACAAACCTCAGTAGAAGAAACATGCAAGTAGGACTTCTTATTATAATGTTTAGCTCTACGTTTCTGCCACCAGTTATGTACTCCAGGATTCTTCGGGGCAAAAAATAAGGTGGCAATATTATTTGTTCCTGATGTATTTATTTTCTATTCAGGTTACACATTTGTTTGATAATGGAGGGACTGTCTTCTTTGCTATTTTCATGGCTATTTGGGGTAAGTACATTATTATTTGTTTTGTACTTTTGGTTCACCTGACCCTTTTTTATGATTACGGGGTAAAGGGAGATTGTAGCTCTTGATAAAATTTAAAGAAGGATGATGGTTTTGTCTCACAAACGTTTTCCTGTTTTCATCAACTTCAGTTTCTATGATAGTACTGGGTGAAAATAATACCTTTTATCGTTAATGTAATGACTGTCTTTAACATCTTCAGTATCTTTCAGCTTGAATTTTATATCATGCAGGTAGAAGTCTTTTTAGAGGCAAACATGTAGGTTAATTTACTGATCTGGAGTCAATATAAAAATCATGTCTCGTAGAGAATTCTTACAGAATAAATGAGAACATGGGATCTAATTAGAGGGAGGTATAGGAAAGATTTGATGTTAAGTGCTTATGGCAATTTAACTATTTATATTCGAATTCTCGGTCTGAGTATCTCATTACTTTCCCTCTGGCATTGCACACATCATGTCATGGGGCATGAAACCGAGCAGGGTGATACCCACAGGGGCCACTGTTGAACAGGAGTTACCAGGAACAGTCTTGCCTCTCTTAGAAGGTCAGTGTAATGGTGGCATGCAAGACAGGTGTAATGGCTTCGGCACGAAACACTTGATGGAATTAGCTTTCACTGAAGCTAACAGAATTTTGCTGCTGGAAAGTAGGAAAGACTGGTATTAGAACAAGAGAGAATTAATTTTACCAATGTAAATGTTTGTCTGTGTAAACCCTGGGAAAATAACACCAGTTCATGTACATACAACTGTCTGGATTCAGTCAGAGTTTTACAATTTTAAGTTAGAGTCAAATGGCACCCAACAGCTTTATTTACATAATATGTATGAGTAACCGTTAACAGTTCTAACTTAAAGTGAAGGATAAACAAATGTCACAAATTTTGGTGGCTGGCCTGGTAAAAACAAAAAACAATATACAAACAACAGCAGAACATCAGAGAGATACATAGACAACTTAAGCACATGCATATACATACAAAAATTATAATTAGATTGTTAAAATTTAACATGATAAAAATAAAAAAAGAGGACACTTTGATTGCTTCGTCAGTGACATTTCTTCATTGGCTACTAATCTTGCTGTTACAGCCTTGCAATTAGTAATAACTAGTTTCATGAATTCCTCAAATACATTTCACTTGGTTATGTGGTTACCGGTGTAGACAGCTCTGATAGCTTCTTAGCATCTTTTCATCTCTGTTTTCATGTTGAAAACCAGATCAGTTTGACAGAGGAACAGAAGCTTCTCTTCTTTTGTTCCCTTCAGTTTTAACTCTGTGTCATCACAATCAAAGGTTAAATGTAGTCTCTGTAACTCAGTAGTTCCATTCACCCCAACAAACTTCAACCTCTGAGTAATCCAAGTAAACCTAATTCTTTTTGTTGTATTTACTGAGGAAAGTACTAATGTAGAGTGGGGGAAATAATGCCCGGTGTAATTTATCAGAGAGGAATTGTATTTGGACAGAATAGTTTTGCCTCAAGGTAGTTAAGTGTGGGATTTTTTTATATTGATGTGAAAATATCATTGCAACCCTGCTCAAATTTTGCTCTTACAATGTCTGCACTCTTGACCAAAGTTGCACAAAGCAGAATTTGATCTGGGTGCTATTTGTCTGTATTATTCCTAAGAAAGCAAGTATAATAACCTTCCAGGAAAACCGTAAATTGTTGATTTAATTACCGAGTAGAAGAGTGATGCTCTGTTACTAGGCCCTGCCTGTTGCGTATCAGTCTATATTGTGATTTTTCCCTTGCTTTTTTGGTTTGTGCAGTAATGACTGTAAGATAACAGCTGTCAGATCATTTTGTCAAAAATGAAAGCATGTAGATAACAAGCGAGAGTATCATCTGAAGCAAACATTATGGTGAAAGGTGGGGTGGTGTCATGTCAGCCATAGGGATGCCATCGGATGGGCTCCCTGCATTGTCTT
Organism: Rhinoptilus africanus; assembly: GCA_013400135.1. Taxonomy (NCBI): domain Eukaryota; kingdom Metazoa; phylum Chordata; class Aves; order Charadriiformes; family Glareolidae; genus Rhinoptilus; species Rhinoptilus africanus. The sequence continues at coordinate 424,202 of VXBO01009389.1, forward strand.
CCTCTGCCTTGTCTGCCGTGCTGGTTTTCTCATCTGACGCACATCCAAAACTCGTATCGTAGGGTCCAAGTGAGTTGTCTAAGTGGAGAACTGGAAGGATAATGTGATTATTTTTTATGTATTCCCTGAGAGATTCTTATCCCCATATGCTGGCTACCTCACAGTTTGGTTCAGCAGTCCGTCGCAGATAAATCTAGTTAACATCTTTCTTACATGTAGATGAACAAAGGTTGAAGGCCCTGATTCACAATCTTCTGAGGATAACACGTGTCCTCTCAGTAACACCCGTGCAGGACTACATGGGTGGTCGACTTTCAAAGCCAGTTCCTAATCTGACGTTCTGGCAGCTTTCAGCTCTTCCATTTGAGCCAGAAAAGGCGTATTGCCAGAGTTTTATTTTGATTTGATTTTATATGAGAGAAAAAGTGTGTTTAGCCTCTCAGCGTTTGTTTAAACATTTAAAAATAAAGTCCAGGAACATGATACAAATGTTTGGACACTGTGTGATTACACTTTAATACAAGTTTATACATATTCATGGAGCAGACAAAAGTAATCTTTTTAAACTTCTTAAAATATTTTTACTCCTAAAAACAGATAACAGCTTCATCCCTCATTCTGTAATTGAAGTTGGATGAGCAAGAAATTCAGCCATTTTCAGCTAATCAAAGTTTGGGAGACCTTCTGAGCTATAGGTTTGAACTCTCCTGTAATTCTTTGAAGAGAGGTTCAGCGATACTAGATATGGTACTTCCTGATATTTTGGAGGTTAAAAAAATGACTTCTAAGTGGGAGACACAGAGTTCAGGGGAGAATTGGCTAAGCTAAAATTTAAAAATAATGAAGTACTGTCAGTTGAAAACTAGTTTGACTGGAATCAATGATATAATTCCCAATAATTCAGTAAGACCAGGCTATTTAAACAGCTCTCTGCAGAAATAAACAAAAAATGTTCTTGTGCAAAACACTTGTGCTTTCCCTTACCTGGGTCATTCCTTGTATCATCATAAAGCCGTCTGTGGGAAAATGACTCAGACCTTTTCTTACCACATATAAAATATCCAATCAGACCAATTAATATAGATCCCAAAATGGCTCCTACAATGACACCAGCTATTACTCCTCCTCTGTTGGTTTTCTCTAGGAGAGAAGGTAAGAGAGAAGAAACGGTTAAATGAGAATAATAAATCTGTAAGATCAGATACTTCACTCTCGCTTTATAGCAGTCGAGGGCTTTGTGGAATGAGACTTTTCACCACGGCTCTGAAACACTTGGCAGACTGTGTCTAAACCAGCCTCTCCGCAGAAACTCTCTGCCTTTGTAAAAGAAAATAGACATCTCCATCCTTGACTTCAAAGGGAATAACTAAGGTTTAAAAAAAAAAAAACAGAAGTCTGACAGAGTTTTAGTCAAAAAAAAAAGGGGGGTCTAGGTTTAATTACAGAATCAACTGCTGTCCTTTTATTTAAAGAAATAAGCAGTAAGTGCTCTTTGAATGCAATTATTTGTGTTTAAGCCAGCAGTTAAAATTGCGGCCTCTGAATGTAAAGTGATTAAGTTTTAGCGGACCAATTCTTCAGTGTGCACGGTAAGAAATGCAGTAAGGCTTTCTGCACCTGTTCAGTGAGCACAATAACTACATTCTGCCAAGATCTTCCTCGCATTTCATAAAACTTTTCTTCAAAGTTTTCTGACTTTCTTGGAACTGAACTTGCTCTGCCACCTCCCTTCCTTTTCAGTCGTGTTCTCTAAAAATCGGGTACATAGTAATTATTAGAACTGTGATGGGAGACATGAAAGTCTGATGCTCCTTCAGTTCTTAGTACAAACCGTACTCTACTGGATATGATGGATAAGCCTTTCAGTCCTGTGTTGAAAGCTTGAAAGCTAATTAATGGCAAAAAATTACTGTGTCTTCTAATCTTCCCCTTTCTTTTACTGAAGACCTGATTCAGAGCAGCAGGATAGAAAAGTGCCATGACAGTTTTATGCTCCATTGTTTTCCCACGCATTCTCAACTTGATAATTAAATGCATAATGAGTAATTCCTTTGGAAGTATTTATAAGAAGTCATCTTTGGTCACAGAAGTTTCGGAACTTAAATAAGTTGACGTGTTCCACATTTAAAATGTTACTTCTACACATCTGTTTTGTGGATCTGCTCCAGTGTGAATGGGCAATATCCGTCATTAGGTTCCTCCACTCATGGAAGCGTTAAAAAAGCAAGTAAACAGCAAACAACTTTTGAAAATATTTTTATATTTTGGGTGAGTGTTTGTTTTAGTCTGTACTGGGTCACACTAATGGCTAGTTCACATGTTTTATGACGTCTCCTGTTCAACGAATAAAAGGTTTGATTTCAGCATGATGTTTTTATTAAACCAGTTGGGCTTTAGTTAAACACTTACCTTCATTGGCATCTTTTGAATTAGATGATGCAGTAGAAGGGTTGCTAAAGTTATGATTCAGCTCTGTTGTCCGATGAATGGGGTTGAGGTTTGGTGTAGGACTGTCCTTCATCGTGGGTGATGTCAGAGTGACGCTGGTGGGGAACAGCACGGCGGGACTGACTGTAGGGTTATCACTGGGGAGCGCCACAGCCGAAGGGGTGCTGTAGGTGACTGTGGAGTTACGTGGTGTCACTGTGGAGGTGGAAGCAGCTGCAGCGCTTTCAGTCACTTCGGAAGAGTCACCCGTTGATGTTAATGTTGCTAGAGAGACTGGGATTCTGCTGAAGTTTGTCTCGGAGTTATTTATTCCACCTTTTGATACCATAGTGACAGTTGAAGATAAAGTGGTGCCATCAGTGGACCTCAGGGGTGTGCTTTTTGGCCGAGTGCTCCTCTCTGGTTCCTTCATTACATTTTCTTTGGCATTGGCAGCTGTTGGTGCAGCACGGCGGATGGTAGAAGGATTTTTGGCAGTAGTCAATGGCAGAATGAGTCTGTGTGAAGCTGGTTGCGCTACAGACTGATCGTTATCTGTAATTGAGCTATTTCCATTTTTTCTGCCATTTGCTTCTGTGGCCTTGCATTTGTTCCACTGCAGCCTTACAAGCAGAAAAATTAAAATCATTCCACAGGAGGGTTGCATGGTGTTGACTTCAAAGTTTGCTTTGTTGTATAGAGAACCTGTAAGAAATTCACTTTTGTATTATTTCATTCGCAAAACAAAGCTGTTTGGTTAAGACCCAAATAAGCTGGTAAAAACCTTGGTGTTGTACTATAGAAGCCTCAGTAGTTTACTCCATGTTGATGCTGGAAACGTTGCATTCCTGAGTGTTAATGACTTGAATGACATAATACAATACCGATGATCAACAAAAGCTTTTTGCACAAGAAAATTCCATGTTTTTCTAAACAGGCCTCATACTCAGAGGGGAATAATTCAAACCAACTTTGCTATAGAATGAGGTAATGATACATGCTTGGCTGGCATGCTCGAGGCAACGTTTTCTGGGCAGGGAACAACTCCAAGAGCAGACTGAAGAGTTATGCTCCATTGCAAAGAAATATAATAGTTACAATTAGCCCTGAAAGTTGATGGATAATGTTTTGTGACCCTGAGCAGTGAGTGTCATACGAGTGCTGCCACGAGCAAAGTGAAAACTAAATCAGTCCAGGGTTTATGGATAATGCTGAATTTGTATGGAAACATTTTCTTATAGAAACTGGAAGCTGCATATTATGCGTTAATTTTTCAAATGTTAGATTGAGAAGGGTGAGGAAAAACTCATCCTGAAGTCACTGGATGGTAGCAGGTACGCTGTTCGGTATATCCATGGGATCTGGGTGGGGGGAGGTTGTGTTTTTTCTACATATGAAACAGGTTGAGTTTGTGCAGGTTTTAACTCCTACACATAACCTTTCATGTGACAGCACAATAAAAAGTATAATAAGTTACATCTTCAGCATCATTAATTAATTAGGTGTCCGTGTATGTGCGTACTTTGCCGGCTGAAGAAAGGAGATACACACCTGGAAAAATTATATGTATTTCATATTTCATATTCAGCCTCCCCTCCTACTGTCCTCCTTTTTCCTATAGGTGTTTTGTTTGGTGGTTTTTTGAGGGGATGAGGTGAGGATTGTTGTGTTCTTTTGTTTGTTGGGGTTTGGGGTTTTTTTTTTCATTTAACTGTGCATTTTCCCAAGGTTTCATTGTATTTAACACTGTCAGAGCAATGGAAAGTACACATAGAGTTGCAGTAGATAGCAGTCAGCTATTGTTAATCTTATATCAATGAATAGGTGATAATTAAAGATCATGTCATTGTATCTCATTTTGACTTTATTTTTATTTCCTTTAAAGTCTGTTCTTACATATTTTCTGTGTTTAGTGGTTAGAAGGTGGTACCATTACCTAAAATGCATGTGTATTGATAAAATGCCATTTCATCTGCTTATTAACATATATTCTGCTTCTCCACAGTGTTTATTTCCCAAGTTAAGGTCAATTATGTGACAGGAAGGGCCTATGCTTGGAAAACATTTGTACCTTAATTAGCAAAAAAAATAAAAGAGAAAACTTCTACTTGAGGATCAGTCAAACCAACTACTCTGACCCCAAACAAGCAAAAAACCCCTTTGGAGTTCAATTATCAGCTCCAATTATGTTTACACTATGAATGATGCGCCTTCAGATGACTATGAAATGCTATGCAACCTGAATATTAGATTTTGATTTGGTAGTGCCAATAATAGCTGCAAAACAGTGAAGAAAAAAAAACTTTGTGTATTATAAAGTTTTCAAACACATGCTCTCATTTTAACACTATTATTGCTTTAATGCAGGGGCATGGTCTTTCCTTCTTGTATAGTCACACTGGCAAACAAAGTGGATTTGGTCATATCGCTTATTCACTGTAACTGAACTGTGTTGGGAAATCACTCTCAGACATTTTCATTTGCAGAGCAGTGTACAAAGGAGTCAATATCCTTACTGTACAAATTCGTTGTCTTTTTTTCCTATTGGCTTATTTTTGTAATGTTCTTCATGGGGGACCAGAGAGTTGCTCTTTGCTTTGAAGGTTGTGTACTCTTAGTTCTCAGGCTGCGATGAACTGCTGCCTGGAAACCCTTTTGTATGTAATAATTAAGTCTTCTTTTTTCTAGTGCAACATTAATATTCATACCATTCAGAAAAACATTGAAGTTCTTCAAAGATGCTTTTTGCCTTTCAAGCTTAATATGCAAATAGCACTGTTGCAGTAAAACAGCAGTGCTATAGATTAACCAAAACCTTGCAGAAGGGCACAAACTTTAAATTAGCTGGTCAAGTAAGTGTTTAAGGAAGCTATGAACAGATTATTAGTGAAAAAAATAAGTCTTGCTTTTTGATTCGCTTTTATACACATTACTCAGAACCAGCTTCGTGGAAATCAGTGCAGTTGACGTAACCTGAAGTGTGTAGAAATGGTATCGGCATGGGATTAGGCCGCAGTTCAGTTACCTAAATTAGATCTACCTTGTTTCAGCATGACAAATGAGGTTTTTACATAGGTTGGTCACCACCGTGTTTCTTCAGTGGATTTTACACTCTGCATTTGTTTCTGTGCTGCTGGAGTACAATTTCATGAGACCTACAATATCTGGGTAGGAAAAAAAAAATCCAACTCCAACAAAAAGGGAAGGCTAAAACTTCTCCTTTGGTGTATGGCTTTACGAAGAGAAGAAGTGGCCTCTCTTGGAGGAATTCACCAAGATGTGAATGCAGTTTCTCATAAAAATGGCCCTCCAGTGTGAACCTGACTGAGGATGCACTGATTGTGTCTGTGCTGGAGGATGTGTAACCCAGTTGCAAGAGATGCCTAGAGGTGCTGAGAACTTGATACCCACTCTTCACGCCTTTCTGGAGAGGGTTGCTCTGAACTTGCCGCAGTGTCTCCTCCCCTTTGACTGAGCACCCTTTAAGGGTTGGAGTGATGGGGATTAAAGTGCTGATGTAGGTACAGCCACGTTGAGGAGGCTGTGGTTCTATATCCCACCCACTGCTCTATTTTAATGGAAGGAAATTGAAATTAGACTGCAAAAATCCTTGTTATTCTATTATTAGTAAAAATTAAACTTGCTTTACAGCAGAAAGTATGCAATGTGAAGCTGCTGGTGTATATACATGGACATCTGCACACCTAGACTCTGGGTGAAGCCCTTGTCCCATTCAGATCAACCTCCTCTGAGTCTATGGGCTTCACCATGAAGGTTGCATTGAGATCACATCTGGCTTTGTGTTTTCCTTAAACTGCTCAGAGTTGCGCGGAAAATATCTGCTACACAGAAAAAAGTGTCCTAATAAATTTTTATATGCTGATTTTCATATGAATATATATCTAGTAGTATATTAAGGATATAAAAGTAGATTTGGGGCATGCTAAAGTAATTGCAACATGGATTTCCTGAACGCAACCCAGGACCTGCCACTGGTAGGTGTCATGTCTGCAAAACCTCTGCAACCGTCAAGAAAATAATCATGTCAATAATACAGTCTTCAGAACTATAAATTTGGGGGACATTCTTTTGCATGTCAATAAATTGAGCATTGACCCATTTCCCTCCCTTAAAGAAGGGATTAGAAAGTACTTTATGTAGTAAACAGTGACATGATGAGCAAATTATTAATGGCACTTCTTTGTTTCTTGTGGTCTGGAGTAACGTGTTCATATTTGCAGAGCTCTCACACTTGGCTATGCATTTTAAGCCTCATAAAGCAGATTATTTTTACCTTTACATCAGTGATCCAAAAATAGATGGAACAAATACAGAGCAAGATACAGAGAACTGATATTCTAAAATTCAGAAAGAAATAATAGCACCTGATGATCCCAGAAACGTATTGGATTTTTGCTCTCGTGGCTTTTTGCGCTAAAATTCGGATTGCATTCCAAGGATGAGATGCTTCTAAATTTAATGAGCAATGAATATTAAATTTCAAGCTTAAATGTATTTTAATTTTTGTACTAAGAAAATAATTTGTAAGTTGTTAGTGAATTATAGAGGAATATAAATATGAATTGTATTCTATAATTATTTTTTCCCCTCCATTGCTAGCTAACAACCTGACAAGCATAAATGCAGTGACGGAGCTTCCCAAGTGTATTTCCTGTGCACTTTTTTTCCTCTACACCTCTTGGTGTAACTAAACTCACTAAAAGCAAGAGCAATTTCCTTACAGAAATCTGGTATAAAAGAGCATATACAGAATACTTCCCTTCACCACCACCAACCCTCCCAGCATTTCAAATGGGCTCTGAACTAACTCTGAGAAAAATCTATGTTTGCTTGATAAAAGGCAGAAATAACCAATAAAGAAAAGTATGAAATGGAGTGAAAAACTGTCATTGCTTATGGTTCCTACTTCTCTGCTTTAATGTTTGAATTGCAAAATCAATTTTCAATATTGAAAATAATTTTTAATTCTTTTCTTAGAAATACACTTAAAACCAAAATTTGGCTACAACAGCACTGATTGGCTTCCCAAACGCTGTATAAAAGATTATTAATGAGCTCCACTAATAAGCAGAAAAACCACCTCAGACTTACCTTTGAGCTCTACAAAACACGCAAGGACCTGTTGAAATGCTGCTGTGGCCCCGGGTGCGTCAAGTCTGGAGGGAAGAGGGGAGGGCAGGTAGGAGAGAGGTGGCAGCGTGTCACCGGTCGGGAACGCCGGCACGGGCCCGGCCAGGCGAGGTGGGGCAGCCCTTGGCTGGGAACCAGCCTTGAGCGACCTCGCTGCTCCCACCGCTTCATTACAGAGTCCACAAAAATTGCAGGATTTATGGTCAAGTGGGTAGGCAGCACTTATTGCCTAATCCTTTGAAAGTCTTTGAACCGGTATTTCAGAAGGGCGACTGTTTTCTGTAAACTATAGAAGCTATTGTTCCATGTGCAACTATTAATTTAACAAAAGGCAGGGTTTTATCGTTGCAGAGTTTGCTATGGTATGCTTTGGGAGATGAAAACTGGAAAAGGCGTGTCTTCTACAAAATAAAGCAGCAAAATGAGTTCTATTAAGAAAAATGTGCTGCTAGAAATAGGGACTGGAGATAGGGTCTGATCTTATCCCCAAATATTTTCACAGTTAAGATAATTTAAGATAACAACCTAAATTCAAATTTTCTAAATTTATCAGATGTCGTTATTTTTTACTTTGGAATACATAACCAGATAGGGATCTGAATGTGACAACTCTTAATCCTCACTTTAGGTTTTATATAAACAATACTGGATTGAAGTAAGAATGAGGAAGTCAGGCATGTCATATATAACTTTTAATACGCTGATTTAGTAAACGTGATTATTTTTTTTATTCTTTAATCCTTTATGTATGTTTATTCTAGGCTGGTATGTAGTGAAGGGCGACTGAGAAGTGTTTCCGTATTATGTGACTGTTTGAGTGGAATGCCACGATGTTGTTGTCTGTTTCCACTTTAAATTTTTAAGGAGCCAAGTGCAAATACTATTTCGTAACTTATCCCCGAGATAAGTGTTGAGGATATGGCATATGCAGGAGGTGTGTGTATGGGAGCAACTGGTGCTGTTTTTATGAAAATACTGCAGAGGACAACGTAGAAGGTTTCCTGTGAAAGGGATCAAGTTCCACCCTTTCTAATATCCCTTTTAGGGAAGTAAACATGTGTCATGACTTGGGCTGGTCTGTGAGGAAGGAGGACGGAGTCTGGTACTGCGGGATTGGTTTTCTTTGGAATCTAGCATTCCGCTAGAGGAGATTTTCTGCACTGTGTATCAACAAGCTTCCAGCTCATATTTATTGCTGTGTCTGAGTGGACGTGCATCTCACAGATTGACCGCGAGATCTGACAACAAGCGCCACAATTTTGCGTCCAAATCTGGATCTCACACAGCATTAACCAAATGACAAGTGATATCCTAGGGTCAGCAGTATGCTTCACACCGGAATGCAATTATGGTGCTGAGAAGCCATAGCTATATCTGTGAATAGATATGTAATACTTGAAAACAGCAAGACCTTAAATATTTAGGCTGTAATTCTGTTAAAGTCTATGTATTATACTGATGTGAAAGTCATACCCCAGTGCTGCCCTCAGCCTCAGCATGGGGCTTGGGAAGGTGCACTCGCTCTCTCTTATTTATTATCAGTTTCATTCATCTGTTAGGAAAAGTAAAAGCTGTTTTCCTGAGTGACTTAGTGCCTAATGGAAGATGCTGTTTTTGTTTACCTGAGTGCCTCAGTGCCTAATGGAAGATGCTGTGTTTGTGACTCCGCTCTTGGCTGAGCGTGGCACCCCTGCGGCGCGGTGGCAGGATGCTGGCGCCGAGTCCTGGCCCGCTGCTCCTGGAAGGCAAAACCTCCAGCGGCGAGCCCAACAGACGGGGAGCTGTGGCCGTATGGAGAGAAGGTGGTGCAGAGAGCGCCAGGGGTGGGAGATGAGCTGTCATTCAGCCTGTGTTTGTTAAGCGGCAGTTTCTGTTCTCAGTAGCAGGTGTGGTACCAACTCCGTAGGACTGGTTTTGTTGCTGTAAAGGAGTCTGACTGGCTAAAACTGGAGAGGTAATTGAGCAGAGCATTCAGGAGGAGCCTGGCAGGCCATGGCCAAACTCTGGGGAGAGGCAGAGGAGACAGTCCCCCAGGTCCTTGCTGAACGTACTCTTTACCATGCATTTTTAGGGAAACAAACACACCGTTCATTTTGACACATTTGGAAGAGATGTGCTCACGTAATAGTCTCAGGGTCTTCATTCTGTTTGGGTTTCTTTCTTTCTCTGCTCTCTTCTTTCCTTCCACAGCATTTAACAGCGGCCATTCATTGTTTCTTCTTCTTGACAACATCAAATTTTTGTTATACTTAAGATTGTAGCAGCACACAATCTTTCCTGTCTGTATTAACCATCAAACATCACTCTACTTGTCTTCTGAAAGCTTAAGAACTATGTGAAGCACCTGCCTAGAGATTTCAGTTCTTCATCAGTGCGAGTACTGGAAGTGTAAGGGCACTAAACATGAAATAACTTAAATAAGAATTAAACCTTTGGAAGTGTACAATGGGCAGAACTGTAAGACCGTATTGCAGAGCACTGAGTAACAAATCGCTGAATGAGTGTGTCTGTACCAAAACGCTGGACAAAAAAAAGGAAGTACGCCATATATAATGTGATTTAAAATTCAGAACATCAATTGGAGCTGTAAAATAGGAACTGGTGTGCCCTGGCAAAAGCCGGGGGGGAGGCACCAGATAATGTTTTCTGTAGGAAACTGGAGGCTTGTGTGTGACCCTCTAAACTGTAAATTAAATATGACCCTCTAAACTGTAAATTATCCAGAACTCTTGTAGCAGCAGGATTAGTCAGAAAGAAACTGCCAGGTCGAAACGATGTTAGAATATGAATGTTCTCACCTTGATGGTTCAAATGGTTGGATTAGTCACCTATTGCATGTTGTCTTTTTCTACAGAAGTAATTGATAAAAGTCAAGGCTTAGCATTTTCAGAGCTGGGAGATGAGGTTAAGAGCCGAGTCAGTCAGACGTGCCCAGCAACTAGGAGTGGGGGGGCCTGATTGCAGGGAGAGCAGTGAGGGGGCGGGTGGTGTTAGGGAGGTGGTAGAGTGAAACAAAGGCAAGCCAGGAAGGATCCAGTCCAGTAGAACTGGACATATACTTCATTTTCAAAATTCTGATGTTTTTTCACACTCGTTTAAACGAGAAGGTTACACCACAAGACAAGTTTTGTGAATTATTTTTTTTTTCCCAACATCCTTTTTATTTTTTTTTTAATACTTCTATCTTTTGGCACTTTTTCTCAGTTGCCTTGTAGCACAGCAACATTACCATGAATTCTATTCTATTGTATGAAAGAGAGTATTGCAGCATTTTTTAAGAGCTCAGGTGACTCCGGAAGAGGTGCTTTAGTTGACACCTATAGTTAGGCATTGAGCCTCACCTGCTTCATCTAGATGGATTATTTTCTTGATCATTGCATTATCAAATGCTTTGTGTACATAAGTAACATAAAAGGCATGATTTATTATTATTATTTATATTACACTAGAGGCTATTATTCATACTGTACCAGGGCCTGAACTTAGAGACAGATCTTGATTTAAAGAATAAGCAATCTTAGGAGACAGACAGAATGAAATAAATAGCATCATGAGATTTCTGTATATTCAACGGAGGGTGCCATTTGTCTGCAGTCTAGCATTACTTCTAGACCACAACTGCCTCATTTTATTTCCAAAACTTCAATGGATATTTATACTTCCCAGTCCAAATATGTTGCATGTACTTCAGTAGCCCACCCTTCTGTATTTTCTTCAGTTACAGCACTGGGGAAAATAAAGCCACTAATTCAGTTGCTCCGTTTCGGTTTCTCTGACTCAGGTATTTGAAGCCAGTAGGATTTAAAATTTATTATTTTATTCCCGATAACTGGGGCACTTCCATAATTTCTATTCCCTTTGAGTGTAACTAAGTGAATTATTTCATTTGTGCAATTGCAGACGTACCACCTTTGGCAGAGGGCTAGTGGATATCTTGTGTGGGCTTCCTAGAGCAGCCTGACATGCAGAGGAACACTCAATGCCATGTTTCGCAGAATGTGTTGTGTTTCTCCTACCTAACAAGAAAAGTATTGTTTGTTTTGTGTATAGTACGCATTTACGTTGCTCCTGAGTCCTCGCATGTCGGGAAGGGATTTCTCTTGCAAGGTGGTGTCTTCTGTAGCATTTCGGAGTCTCGCACTGCACTGGTTGTGATAGCACTTCCAATGACAGTGAGAAAAGGTTGTTTCACCCTTGGATTATTCAAGTGCAAACCCCACTGCTGCTTACATAGGAGAGCTGTGTACTGTTCTGGTTAGGAGCATCTGAAACTTAAATGAAATCTGTGGTGAATCGTGCTTGAAGATCCATGCTTGGATGAACAGAAGAAGATACTACCAAGGAATCATATTCAGAGTCTAGTTACTTTCATTTGGCCATCCACTTTTTTATGGGTAGTGGTGTGATGAACTTCTGCTAACTTCTGGTCGTTGGGCTTTAATAGAGTATATGGTTAAATCATATATATATATAAAGTGATGATAGCTATATATAATAGAATATAAACCCAATAAGGTGTTAAACATAATACAGAAATATAGAAAAAGGTAGGTAGGCGAGACCATCCTGTTAATTTTGAGTTAGAAATCCTTCTGAGCAGCTGGCTTGCCAGAAGGAAGCAAATTTTCTCACTCCCTATTTGAAATCACTGTTTTCCAGGGGACGATTGGACAATCCCACATTTTGCCAGGAATCCCACCAAAACAAGGTTTCCTACCCTCAGTGGCAAACTACAGTATTTGGGAAGCTTGGTAGTTATTTATTGGTTGTGATTATTTTTATAGGACCTACCAAAAACGCTAAGTACGTGGAGAATCTGATTATGATCTCACACATGGATTAGAAATAATTGCGTAAAGAAATATTTTAGTAGGGAAGCTACTCCAGTATAAAGCTGGTATAGCTGGGAAAGAAGCGAGGTTGCCTTGATTCAAACTGAATAAGAATTAGGTCTTTATTAATAGATGCCATTGTGTATGCATATACTTGTTTCTTCAAGGAAAGATTTTAAACCATATATGTTTTGAATAAAAATTAAAAGCAAAATGGTGATCTAAAAGGGATGGCAGTGTCTCATGTTGACAGGTACCTATCTCTGTACAGAAATAGCAGACAGCAAAAAATATTATTCTTAGATAGACATTGCAAAATAGCCTTCTGATTTTAACAGTGATTATCCTGAAGTTACTCACAGGTTTTGGATTCTATGGGGAAAATAGCCTGAAAGTGGCTAATGACAGTTACCGTGTTACGTATTGATGTTTTTCTTGAGATCTGCACGGCCTTTTTTCTTTCCTTTCTATAATTAAAACACAGTTGATGATTTCCACAGCTACAGTCTTTCTAGAATTTTGGAAAAGACGGAGAGCTGTATTAACCTATGACTGGGACCTCATAGACTGGGAAGATGAAGAGGTAAGACTAAACAGAAGTAAACCCGTAAATCTTGTTATCAGCGTGATTTAAGTGTAAATATCAATGCATATGGTATGTCAGTAATCTGAGTTTGCCATTCAGATTCTATTTGCATTTATAACACTAGTTGCAGAATAAACAAGTATACTTGGGACTAAACAAGGATACTTTGATTTCTGCAATTAGCATTCTAATTCCAAATATAATTCTACATTTATTAAAAGTATCCTTTGAAAAATTGAGTGTAAATACTGCACATAGAGAGCACTGAAGCTAGTACTGATGTCAGCACAGATACTTTTCAATTCTATGGTTTCTTATACTGGAAGTTCCTAATCCTGCTTAAAAACAGGACTGTGACAAGCAAAGGGACAGAAACTAGATCTTATACCCTTCTGAGAGACATAACTTATCCTTTAACATTCTGCTATCAGCATCAGCAATAATCAAGTTCTTTTATTACGTTAGTTCATAAATCACTGGTGAACATAGCTGTGATTTAACTATATTGATGATTCAACTAAAGTCTGAGTCAATAAAGACTTTATCGTTACTTGTTTTATAGCCTTCCCTAGTCACATAGGTACAAGCTGGTGGCTTTTAATAAGTGGTTTCATATCACAAAAAGCACCATCATAACTGGCATCAATTTATAGTTTTCTTATCAACTTCTGCAGAGAAACTAGTGTTTAAGTCAGTATTATGACCCATGATCCTTTTAATACCGTCACACAGTGAGGAATACTGTTATGGTTTATTTTCTTTGTTGGTGTCTGGCACTGATTCCAAGGATTTTCAATGATTTGGTTATTCGAGTTGAAGCATTATGAAAAATATAAATTTCCTGCTTTATATCACATATGCGTCTGATTTTTGACACTTCAGTGAAACACATATTACAACAAATGGAATCACGCTGTAATTCCAGGAAGAGCTGCGCCCCCAGTTTGAAGCTAAATATTCCCAAGTGGAAAGAGTAAATCCCATCACAGGAAAACCGGAACCTTTTCAGCCTTTCCCTGACAAGCTCAGCCGACTGATGGTGTCTGTCTCAGGAATATTCTTCATGGTAACGTTTAATAGTATTGGAATTGTTGTAGCCTTTAATCTTATTCTGATGTAAATGGTAACGCAAGGCATGGGTGCATTCATTAAGGTTAGTGGATTTACCTAATATAGGCAAAACTGATTGTCTCAGTCTTATTGCTTATTTATGGATCTCTTTCTTTTAAAAGATGTTATAATATAATATTATCGTAAGATAAATGTTTTAATTCGTCAGTCTAGTATTTTCGTTCTCTCAAAGTCTGCTCACCAGAACAAATGTCAATCTTGAAAACACACGTTTATTAATGCAATGGAAATTATTTCAGATGTGGTTTATTTTGTTCTAATATCTCTATTGATAATCACTTGCCCGTAGATTTCACTGGTCCTCACTGCGGTGTTTGCAGTTGTGGTGTATCGCCTGGTAGCCATGGAGCAGTTTGCTTCTTTCAAGTGGTATTTCATCAAGAAGTATTGGCAGTTTGCAACGTCTGGCACTGGAGTCTGTATCAATTTTATGATCATCATGTCGCTCAATGTTGTAAGTCCTCTGTTCTTTTCAAGGAGGGATTAATTTAAAAGAATAATTTTTACAAGGTTACTTTATATCATACATACGTGCTCTATTCATATAGCATTGCCTGAAGCTAGTATTTCAGGGGTTTGTCCTCTTCTAGTCTATTTTGTTCTGTACTGCCTATTTAATTTCTCACTACACATCTTTGCTTATGTCATCAAGTCACAGTGGTGCAGACTATTGCTTTCTACATTTGCGTTTTTGTTTCTTACATTACCTTTTACAATACGTTTCTCATCTGAACGGATCTACATTATTTTCTTGGCTGATAATATTTCTGTTGGTTTTGGTTTTTTTAATTAGTAACTTTGAATTCTTCCTTTTCTTATTTACATGGATAAAGACAATAGGACAATGGTACTTCAATGAAATCTTTATAGGAAACTATACATGCACACTTAGCTAGGATACAGCTCTCCCTTCTCTGTCCAGATACCTTGATGCTGTAGGGCAACAGAACACCTATGCTTTTGATGTTTGCTTTCATTCTGGATTTGGCATCACAACAGGCAG
>VXBO01009389.1:439398-455519 GCA_013400135.1 Rhinoptilus africanus
TAGAAGCAAGCTCTCTGCTTAAGTTTAATACCTCCCTCTTCTGGTTAAAGTGCTGAAGAGCATGCAGTAAACACGATGCTCAGAACTTTATAGTGTTTCGGGTAACAGGCAACTGAACAGGTTAGAAAGATTCAGAATGTATAGCCACTTTATTCAAATTATTAAAATTTTCTAAAATATTTTTTTCAGGTCACTCTGATTTTTATTCCTACTTAACTTTTTAAAATATATTATATTGTTATAGACCAAGGAATGGGAAAGAATATAATGATTTCATTTAAGTATACATGCTGGTTTTTCAAAAAATATATAAAAGAATTAAAAATAGAAAAAGGCTTCTTGAATTAAGCGTGATGGAGCATCAGGTGTTTGAGCTAGGAAGTTCACTCCACTTCGTTTTACGTCAAAGATAAAGAGGACATCTTAACTTCTGAGGAACAAGTGTCCATATGTAAAGCTACTATCCCATACATTCGTAACCTAATTTAGTCATCATTAGAGCAAAGCAATGAAGTAGTACAAATTTTAACTGAACAATCCAGGAAGTTCAGACTTCCAACTCATATATGTGCTTTAAAACTTTTATCAATGTTCTGCATTCCCAGTCTGACACATCCATCAAAGACATTTGAAGTTTTTA
This sequence comes from Rhinoptilus africanus, assembly GCA_013400135.1. Lineage (NCBI taxonomy): Eukaryota > Metazoa > Chordata > Aves > Charadriiformes > Glareolidae > Rhinoptilus > Rhinoptilus africanus. The sequence goes on from VXBO01009389.1 coordinate 440,039, forward strand.
CCAAATATCAATTAATTTTAATCATTATCACCAAGTTCTAATTCAGACATAAATAACGTTCTACAAACCATAAAGAAAAACACCCAAGGCGGTGCAGACCCAGACAGAATACTTGTAGCCCTACTACACATTTCTACAGTTCTTTCAACAACAANAGGGGTTTTTCCTCTTCTAGTCTATTTTGTTCTGTACTGCCTATTTAATTTCTCACTACACGTCTTTGCTTATGTCATCAAGTCACAGTGGTGCAGACTATTGCTTTCTACATTTGCGTTTTTGTTTCTTACATTACCTTTTACAATACGTTTCTCATCTGAACGGATCTACATTATTTTCTTGGCTGATAATATTTCTGTTGGTTTTGGTTTTTTTAATTAGTAACTTTGAATTCTTCCTTTTCTTATTTACATGGATAAAGACAATAGGACAATGGTACTTCAATGAAATCTTTATAAGAAACTATACATGCACACTTAGCTAGGATACAGCTCTCCCTTCTCTGTCCAGATACCTTGATGCTGTAGGGCAACAGAACACCTATGCTTTTGATGTTTGCTTTCATTCTGGATTTGGCATCACAACAGGCAGAATGTGCTATACTTACACCCTCTCTTATTTCTGTTTTAGGTATATGAAAAGGTTGCCTATCTCCTGACAGACTTAGGTATGTAGGTCTTTGCTAGTGGTATGGTTCTCACGTAGCTGTGGCATATATATGTTTGCATAAAGCAGGGGTTTGAAAACTTCATCGTGCGCAGTACAATTCTGGCATTTCCCTAAGCAAGTGAGTAATATCAGAGAAAGAAAGGATATGATTATTTCACTAAGGAAATAATAGCAAAGAAAGGAATTTATTCTTCTACTTTTTTATGTTTTGTAGTAGAAATTGAAAAAAACTGTCATCTTGGAGCAAAAGTCAAAACATATTCTTTCTTAGAATGCTAAAACATTTTTTTTCAATTTTTCCCAAATGCTCTGTTATTTTTTCAATTTTTTCATTTGAACGTTTGTAGGGGGGAAAAAAAAGAATGAGTTAAGATAAACTTCAGTCATAAATTTTAAAGCAGCTCTAATTCTGTCACATGAAAAATTTATACTGAAGCCCCTAGTCGTGATTCAGTCATAGAGGTAGAGCTTTCCAGCCTGCAGAAAACAAGGAAGCAAAGCATTTGAGATCTCCTACTATGTGAATCCGTTACCTTTTAGCGTTTCTTCTTCCATGCTCTCTTTTAGCCCTTGTCATAATACGCAGTTGATCTTGTCACAGTTTAGAAGCAAGCTCTCTGCTTAAGTTTAATACCTCCCTCTTCTGGTTAAAGTGCTGAAGAGCATGCAGTAAACACGATGCTCAGAACTTTATAGTGTTTCGGGTAACAGGCAACTGAACAGGTTAGAAAGATTCAGAATGTATAGCCACTTTATTCAAATTATTAAAATTTTCTAAAATATTTTTTTCAGGTCACTCTGATTTTTATTCNATCATTAGAGCAAAGCAATGAAGTAGTACAAATTTTAACTGAACAATCCAGGAAGTTCAGACTTCCAACTCATATATGTGCTTTAAAACTTTTATCAATGTTCTGCATTCCCAGTCTGACACATCCATCAAAGACATTTGAAGTTTTTACCAAATATCAATTAATTTTAATCATTATCACCAAGTTCTAATTCAGACATAAATAACGTTCTACAAACCATAAAGAAAAACACCCAAGGCGGTGCAGACCCAGACAGAATACTTGTAGCCCTACTACACATTTCTACAGTTCTTTCAACAACAAAAAATACCAAAGAAGGACCTCCATCCTTTCCTCGTTTTTCCTCTTTAACACTTTGCAAGCATTACAATAGGGAACTCTTGAGGATGAAGGAGTGGTCTGACAGGACTATTTAGAAGGCGAGATGCCTGAGTGAGAAACTGCTGGTTATCTCTTTTCCCTCTGCTTTCCTTGGCAGCCCCTGTCTATTGCTCTCCTGATGCCAAGTGCTTTTGCTTTTTGTTTGGGGTTTTTTTGTTGTGTGTTAATTTATTTTTTTTTTAAATCAAGATACCTGTAACCTTAAAATTAAAGAGTCTCACTGATTTCAGAACCTTTTCATGGACATGGAACAGGTATCTTCCCATAGAGTTGTGACCTATTCTGTACCAAGAGGCTTTTATCTCCGATGTTTATTCTGAAAGCATCTGTTTTTCAGTCATTCAGTCACCAAGAAAATAATAAAGTAGAATTTTCTTGGCATTTTAGAATTTAACTAAGTTCTGGATATTGCAAAAAAGAGATTCTCTTTTTGCTAGGGCAAATTTATACCAGCGATAAAGATAGTATCACAACAACATAATAATACTAGCATGATAAGAACCAACATAGTCTAAATTGAGGTGATGGTTTTGTGACCTGTAGACTGAACACTTCAAGAGGAAAAAAAAACCAATTACAACCTGATGGGGCACCGTGACTTGAAACCGTTCCTTGTCTTGTCAGCAGTGATTTATGTGTGAGCAAAGTTAGGCATAACTTGATTTCATTTTTGTTTCTATAATGTATATTGCGTCTTTCTGCAGAGCATCCTAGAACTGAATCTGAATGGGAAAACAGCTTTGCCTTGAAAATGTTCCTCTTCCAGTTTGTCAACTTGAACAGCTCCATCTTTTACATTGCCTTTTTTCTTGGCAGGTAAGTTACCATTGCTCACTGCTCTTAAAGCAAAATTTGCACAGAACGTGTAATCCTTTCTGATTTTATAGGTTTGAAGACAATACGATAACCGTTTGAACTGCAAGATTTAGATGCGAGTCAGTTTCTGAGGATAATTAATAACGCAAAATGTTAATGTTTTGACTGTACACGAAGGCTTGACCCTTGAAATCTTTACTCATGAAAGTAGGCGGTAAAAAGTCTACTTTTTAAGTGGGTCTATGTATGTGACTTTCCTACTGAATGAGAATTCAGAAGCTTTGAAAATACAACCACTTCCTAAATGGGGGTCAGTATTTAGCTCTGCACCAGTAGGCTTTATTAATTTTTTCTTGTTTATTCTGCTTTGGTTACATTTCCCAGGATCCATTCCTATAAATAGTAAATAGTGTCTGGTAGGTCTTACACAAGGCAGAAATTCTGGCTTCAATTTCTGTAACAGTGGTTAGCTCAGAGCATGAGATACTGGACAGATCCAACCTCGCTTCATCTTCACTTCAACTTCATTATGACCAGACTTATCATTCCTGCAGAACCCACAATACCTTCTATAAAGTTTTATAATGTAATTCCAGTTCCAGGTTGCTTGAAAGAAAAACAAAACCTCTAGTAAAGACTGTTGGTAACATTCGCTAGTTACATCCAGTGGCGCATTTGTCATGCAGTTTCTAAACTTCTTTGTCTCTTGCTGTCTTCTGTGTCTAGTGGGACCAGGCATGGGGATATTTCTCTCTCATATATAACTTACCACTGAGGTCATTAAGAATTTGGTTATACAAGAATCTGTTAGATCTGTAAAAAGCATTTAGTTATGATGAGTTTGGCAGTGATTTTGTGCTCGTATGTCTGAGAGTGCAATCCGGTGAGCACTTCATGTGGGCAAGCAGAATCCCCGTGCTGCAGTAAATTCCTCTGTATTGCAATGGCTTATCTTCTTAGAAGTAGATTAGAGAGCCTGAATATCTAACATCTAAAACCTCTGAAGCTAGTGGACGTAGTAAAAGCTTAAGCTGGCTTGCAAAATGATGGTACTTGTTTGCATTCTGAAACTACCATATCCTACTGATACCAGCTTTAAGCCCGTGTGATTTAATGTGTTTATATGTCATGACTTTGCTCTGTGGATGTTGTGAAACAGCTACCAATACAGGGTGTTCTTGGAATGTCCATTGAGAAACAGAAATCTTATTTTCCAGATTTGCAGGCCGCCCAGGAAAGTACAACAAGCTTTTTAACAGATGGAGACTGGAAGAGGTAAGTGATCCTATTTTGTGCTCTTGTGAAATTTCCATGAGGAGAAAGGAAATGACTGAAGGACGTTAATTATGTCCAGTCTGAAAGATTTATCATTCCACCTAAGTGAAGAGTAAACTCTTATTTATAGCCGAGGATAGGAAACAGGGGATGTGTTTTTCCTTCTGTGTTCTCCACTGTGCTGAGTGACTGCATGAGACACGCAGCTCTTTCTGCCTTTCTCTTGGGGAAGAGCAAACAGTGGTAGTCCCTTACCCTCATAGGCACTGCTGACTCCTGCGTGATTGGCATCTCCTGGGTATGTGGAATTTTTGGGTGGAGGACATAAGTATAATGCCATTAGCTTTTTTTATCAGCTTCTTGAGTTTCTGCCAGTGTAGAAATACTGATTTAAACGAAGAAGAATAGTATTTTCAAAATGTAGCTTGAAAGCATGTTAGAATTGCACGTCCCTTGATACCACTAGCATGCTGAGGTTATATCTCAAAAAAAACAGGTTTCTTCTGTTGAACCTTGGTAGCCACAGAGTAAAATACCATAACTTTGTATTCCATGGTCTAAAAAAATACAATCCAGTTCTCCAAGAAATAATAGGTCTAAAGGTTGTTCAGCTAAAATCTGTGTTAATATTTCTGTTACTGTATTTATTTTAATATTTCTGTAGCTGGAGGTTAGTGTTTTTCACCAACCGTATTTGAGTATTTCTCCATTCACTCTGCGAACAAATAAAAATGAGAGGAATAATAAAATAAATAATAAATTGAAAATTATCTGATTTTAGCTACTGATCCTTTTCCATTTCGTTTCAGTGTCATCCTAGTGGCTGCTTGATAGATCTGTGTTTGCAGATGGGAGTTATTATGGTTTTGAAACAAATGTGGAACAACTTCATGGAGCTAGGCTATCCGTAAGTTCAGATATTAAAACTTGTTTTACAAACAGTGATTACATACTAGTGTGAATCAGTGATAGGGAAAAATATTTGTTTCATTTGAGCGGAGGGCATAGTTTTGTCGTTAATTGAAATTCATTGTCATCATTAATTGAGGAAGACAATGAACAGCTGAAATACCGATCTCTGGAAGTGCGTGCTCATAAGCAGATAAAACGGGATTCTTCGCCAGGTTCAAATTTGTACATAATGTACAAGTTTACGTTAATGCTGAAAACCTAATCATCAGTGTTGATTTTCAATCTTCCCTGAAGGGTGAGGAAGACTTGCTGCTAGTGCTTACACAAGGCTTGTGTTCAGTACTAGCTCTGAGGCCTAAAAATACAGTTGTTAAATACATATCTGGCTCTACATTCTTCCCCTACGTGCTGTAAGAAGCATAGAGTATAAACAGTCCACTTTTGCCAAAATAACTATTTCAAATACAACACATGTTTACAGAATGTTTCCACTTCTTGCGTCTTACATACTGTAGATTTATTCCCGAGGGAAGCATTAACCGCTGCTCTAAGATAAAGCTTCTCAGGGTATGTTAACCATCTAAATTGTTTATTGTGATTTCATTTTCCATGACACAAACAGAACTGTTCAGCTACTGAAGAGAGTAGTAGGCTTAGAGTCTTACAGCTCTCTTGAAACTGGAAGAATATGTTTTCCATAAAAGCAAAAGGTTACTCATCAAATATTAACTTAATCAAAGTCTCAAACTTGCAAATATGTCCGAAAGGGTTATGCTCACAACGTGCTCATTCTGCAAAGGAGGGGCGGTGCACTGTATTGCTGTGAGACGTGAATTTCTGAAAAGAAGAAACCCACTTGAAGTATCAGGCTTCCTGTTTTCTCAGCCCAGCAGCATCTTCTCTCTGTCTAGAATTTATTTTGGAACATGCTCATAGTCCTTTATGGAACGCAGTGTTTTGTTTTGACAAAACCAATGTTTGCCACTAAGGCCTCTCAGTAACAAGAGATGAACACTGTTAGCTTGAGAAAAAATAGCAACCTGTTAATAAAAGTATTTATAAGAAAATTACTTGTCATCTTGAGGCTCTTTTCTGTAATATCTAGAAACAAATAGTAGCCTTCAATTTCTGCCTTTGTCAGTAGTGAATAATATTTTTCACTTGTATAACACTTTAATTTGTGAGACTATTACCTACTTAATATTTTAACCACTTTGTGAAAGGACCTCTGCACACCTCTTATAAAACATAGTCTTAAATATTTGCAGCTTCAGACACTTTTTTCCTGCTTGAAGAAAAAAATATTCTGTAGAGCATCTGGATCTTTTGGTTTGTTCAAAGAATAGTAGATATATCCTACTGTTCGATTTATTCTGGTATTATAGATTTCTTACTGAGCTCTACTTATTTCCTTTCTCTTTTAAGGATTAAAAATAAAGTGTCATTTACTTTTTTAATACTCTCACTATGCACGGGGTTTTTTCCTGTTCTCTTTTTTAAATTTAGGCATTCAGGTAGATCCTACAAAAAAATCTATGCAAGCAAATTCCATATTCTGAAAAGCTTATGTGTACAGTGCCTAACATGCTGCGTTAAAGACATAATCAAAGTCATAATGCAGAACTGAGACCTTTTGGAAGTTCTTTGAATTGTATCTTACATGATATTGTGAACATTTCCAGAAAATAGCAAAGTAAACATTCAGGTGCTATTCAAAATAGACCCACTGACTTTAGAACAATACCAGCAAGTATTGTAAATTACTGAGCAAGTACAGTCAATAATGCTTTGTTTCTCTAATAAAGTTTATTACAGAACTGGTGGTCACGACGCAAAATGAAGAGAGGGGGGCAATTAATGGAGCATAAAATTTCTCTACCTCAGTGGGAGAAAGATTGGAATCTGCAGCCTATGAATCTCCATGGTTTAATGGACGAATACTTAGAGATGGGTGAGCAAATTTAGGGAGATGTCACTTTTCTTAAGAAACTGGAACTGTGTTGCACATTAAAAGATCCTTTGCATTTCCAGTTTCTAACCATAGAAATACCTGTCTAGTTTTACAGTTTGGCTTTACCACCATCTTCGTTGCTGCCTTCCCACTGGCACCTCTCCTGGCGCTGCTTAACAATATCATAGAAATAAGGTTAGATGCCTACAAGTTTGTCACCCAGTGGCGCAGACCTATGCCTGCAAGAGCAACAGATATAGGTGAGAGAACCTAATGACTGTCACTGTCAGGTACCATCTCTTTGTGTTTCCTTCCTTAACATAGCTTAACCCTTGAAATGAAATATTTCATGCATCAAGAGTGAAATTGGTAATGTAACCTACATATTTCAATGACATACTGTCTTGTTAAGCAACAAAAGCGTACTTATTTGCTTAGCTAAGAGGAGTCCGCAAACTTGCTTTCCATTTCCTATAAGGGATCTAATAGTTGGAATTTTGAAAACAAGCTAAATAGTATTGTAGGCTTCTGATTTGTGGAACTCTAGATCTGCAATGCTATCCAAAATCAACTGAATTCAAAAATTAAGCATAAGGACTAAATTCACTTTTGGTTTAAAACTGAATTAAATAAAAATAAGAAATTGCATTCCAAAATCTTGTATTTGGCCTTTAGAACCAAAGATCATGGTTATACCTTTGTTGCTTTGCTATTTCTTCTCAGCAGGGTGTGCCCTTCTGTAAGACTTCATGCAGGTGGAGCCAGTGGTGGCAGGGATGTTGGAACATGGCTTAATCTTCACTAGTTTATCTGACTGAATAATTCTTTATCAATAAAAAAAGAAAGCTGTATGGCTAATGATGACTTTAATATCACCAGTATGATTTTATATGGCTTAATATGACTGTTAAAACCGAATGACTTTGTTGTCATTTCTCTTGTTTCTAGGCATCTGGTATGGGATTCTGGAAGGAATTGGTGTTCTGGCTGTCATCACCAATGCATTTGTTATCGCCATTACTTCTGATTACATTCCACGTTTTGTCTATGCATACAAATATGGTCCCTGTACAGATCAAGGATACAGACAAGAAAAGTAATGAAGATATTCGTTATATATACGTGTATATTTCAGTGGAAGCATGCTTTTGCTACTGCCTTTCTGTGTTAACAAACTTAATGTACATCAGTAACATTTTACCTTTTACAACTGTGCAAACCTTCACAGATGTTAAGTGCAAGTAACTCGGCCATTCCAGAGAGTTTGCAAATTAACTCCACAGTTACAGAAGTGAAAAATCATGTCTTCTATTCTGAATGCAAACAATTAAGTTCAATATACATTGTAGCAGTTTTTAAGCTTTTTCTTAATAAGCTTTTCTTCTTTTCTGCAATAGTTCTGGACTGTCTGCTCCCACCACGCTCCCACACACAGATATATGTTCCTGAACCCTTTTTTATCTTAAGCTTTGTTCACCCTCAACCCTCTCCGCCTGTTTATCTTCAGAAATTGCAGAATCATAGAATGGTTTAGTTTGGAAGGGACCTTAAAGACCATCATTGTTCCCCCCCCCTGCCCTGGGCAGGGACACCTCCCACCACACCAGGTTGCTCCAAGCCCCATCCAGCCTGGCCTTGAACCCCTCCAGGGATGGGGCAGCCACAGCTTCTCTGGGCAACCTGTTCCAGTGCCTCACCACCCTCACAGTCAAGAATTTCTTCCTAATATCTAATCTAAATCTCCCCTCTTTCAGTTTAAAACTGTTACCCCTCATCCTATCACTACACTCCCTGATAAAGCATCTCTCCCCATCTTTCCTGTAGTCTCTTTTAGGTACTGGAAGGATACCTAAAGGTCTCCTTAGACCTAAAGTCTAGGGTCTCCTCGGAGCCTTCTCTTCTCCAGGCTGAAAACCCCAACTCTCTCAGCCTGTCCTCACAGCAGAGGTGCTCCAGCCCTCGGATCGTCTCTGTTGCCCTCCTCTGGAATTGCTCCAACAGGTCCATGTCCTTCTTATGATGGGGGCTCCAGAGCTTGCAGCCAAGCTCCAGCAAGATTGGCCTTGACAGTCTTTACCCTAGCTCCATATATAGTGCATCTTAGCTCCAATCAAAGTATCCTGCCTCTTTGTACCACCAGGCCAGTTTCCTGCACTTCTCTTCGGACACTTACCAGTCTCTCTGAACTGTGGGTCCACCTTGCTCTGTCTGCTTTTCCCACTGTCTATCATGACCTTTTACATGATGTAAACAGATCATAGTATTCCTGGGCATCTTCTCTTTCGTTTGGAGACCAGTGCCCTACAGGTGGGTTTGGGGAGTGGTTTTAGAGAGTTTTCTGGTGTGTTTTTTTTTTTTTTAAATATGTGAATCAGGGTTACCTCCAGAAAAGGAAGCATCGCTTTGCTAATACTGTAGCACATCTCACAAGCACAACTTATCTTCTTCATTGCACAGAAGGAAGGATACAGAGTGAAAGCATCAAGGCTTGTCCAGCAGGCCAGTGCTGCTGCATTCACAGACTGTGCCTCAGCCCAAACCGCGGGGGCCAGTCCTTCCTCACCTCATTCCTCCATCTCTCATCATTCAAAATAGAGATTTATTCTTCCTGTGATGTCACAGGAAGAGAGAATTTAAGGGCAAAAAGACCAAGGCAGGTTAGGATGAAAAGAGACAATAGCAGAAAAACATTACTGCTCAATGTGCGCTACTCATTTCATAGAGAACTATATAATTCTACTTCTTTTGCCGGTAGTGATTTGAGATGTCATAGCAGTCCGGAAGGTTTGGTAGGTATAATAGGATTCCTGATGCATCTCTTTTTTAAATGTTCTTTGCCTTTCAGAAGGCTGTCTGTTAGATTACAGGGTAGGTTTCCAAGAAGATGGGTTGTCTTACATGTCCATAGTCTTCCAGGAACAGACAAAGATTTCACTCCTACGGTCATAATTCAATGTATTTATGGGGTTTGTGTCTTTAATACTAATAAATTGTTGCCTTTAAGATGGCTGTTTGGTATATATGCACTGTTCATTTTACCGTTGATGAAAATTCTTTGATTCAACTCATAAAACCTGTCATTTTTTGGTATACGCTGCATGATTGGTGGTAGATTCTGCAAGGATGTTAAATTATTCTCCTTTCTGCCTCTGCAGCCATCTTTCTAAGTTCAGTTATTTTAGCAGACAGTGAAGAACACTGTAGCAACATTTTTTGTTTTGTATCTGCTGGTAGATGAGAAGCAAAAACATGAAAAGTACTGAAAATATATTTTTTTTTAAACAGTATTATCCCTGAAACAGATGTTATTTGTTTAATTCCAATAAAACACTGCTCCTCAGCTTAAAAGTTTAGAATTGCTTTTGTCCTTATAAGCAAATAAAATAGTAAGCTCACACTATGTGACAGCAGAATATGTTTACATATGAAATCTATGCTATGTAACCGCTTCATGAAGAAAGCCTTGACCCTGCGTCTTTTCCTTTCAGATGCTTAAAAGGGTATGTCAACAGCAGTTTATCAGTATTTGATTTGAGTGAACTTGGAATGGGATACTCAGGATACTGCCGGTACGTTTTGATGCTCTCCCTTCTTGTAATACAGGCATAGACATTAATACAGACGTTGAATTGAAAGTCAATGCTTAAATTACTGGCAGAATAGTTTCTTTTTTGCCTGTAAAATTGTTGGAGCTCATGTTTGTTCAACATCAAAGTCTCAGGTGCTAACACTGTGTGGTGGGACACAATACTAACACCCTGGAAACCTGTGTTCTGAGTTTTTCCAGGACTTTTACAAGCTGTATCTTTCTTGCCTCTGTGAATTACTTCATTTTGAACTTTCCCCAGCTGGATGAAATTTCTCATTTCAATTTTGTTAAGTATTGTGAAGTTCTTAATTAAAATACACAATTAAAAGTTTTGTTTTAACTGTAACCCAGGTTGAGATCCCAAGCAGCTATGCAAGGTGAATACAAGAAATTCAGCATAAAATTTAAGTACTGCATTGCGTGAGTGCGTTCCTTCTGGTTTCAGGTTTAGTTTTACAGTGAGAGTTAGCTTGTATTGACTAAGAAGCTACAGAATCATGTTACATTTGTGCAGACTTTGTCAGGAGAATCTCAAATGCTTATAAGCAAAAGCAAGAACCAATTTAGAGTCAACACACTTGAACTTAACACTCCAAGGTGGCAGCTTTGTAACAACAAAAGAAATTGTTTGCTCTGAATTTTTGGAAGCAAAAAGTGCCATCTTATAAGCAGTTCCATTTAATTGCCTGTATTATGGACTATTCTTCTCCTTTTCTGTTTAATTCCTTTTGAAGGATGCTTTCCCTTCAGTTTCTCTCCTTTTATCCGGATCTGGGATACACTAGAGAGCTCTTCACCATGTTCAGGTTTTTGAGCGCAGCCTCACTTACTGGGTTTTTCTTTGCTTTACAGGTACAGAGATTACAGAGCCCCACCATGGAGTTCAACTCCATATGAATTCACGTTGCAGTTCTGGCATGTCCTGGCAGCGCGGCTGGCCTTCATCATAGTATTTGAGGTTAGTCACGGAAAGGAACAATTCCTTTCTACCTCTTTAAGGTCCCGGTTGATTTTTTTCAGCAGTCCCATAAAAAAATTGTCAGTATCATCAACTGCTTGTTCGTTACAGTCAAGAGAGAGGAAAAAAATAAACTGTCCTCCCCAGAGTGTTGTCAAATCAGCCGCTTCAAACTGAATTGACAGAGCACGCACAGACTTTAGAGTCCCTCCGAAATTTTGTTTCTTTGATAGTCATCCTGTAAGTCATGTTGGTTCCCAACCAAATCCTTCAAGTTTTATCAAAAAAGAAGAAATACATTAAGCACAGTTATTACAAGTTAAAACGTATGTCAGGAAAATGACACACAATTGTAGCAATGTGTGTACTAACTTTGAAGAATGTAATACATACTGTCCAGGAATCTGGTTATTTCAATTACAAGCTCTTAGCAAAGACTGCTTGTGGGTAGTATTTGCTATTATTATTCAAACTAACATATCCTGCAGTCACAGCTTCATTCAGGCCGCTAGCTATACCTTTGGTTTTATTTTTCAGAAGACTTCAGCATTTTCACATTTCTCATAGACCACTCATTTACTCCTGTGTGTGTATATATCTTAAAAAAAAGTCAGGAATTGAATCTCAGTTCCAGTTTTGCTACAGACTTTTAGGCCCTATAAATGAATATTTATGCATCTTTGAAACAATAATTTTCATTCTTCTTTTCAGCACCTTGTTTTTGGAATAAAGTCTTTCATTGCCTACCTGATCCCAGACATGCCCAAAGACTTGTGCGACAGAATGAGGAGAGAGAAATACTTAGTCCAGGAAATGATGTATGAAGCTGAACTGGAGCATTTGCAGAGAGAAAGGAAAAAGAACGGGAAACAGTATCACCATGAATGGCCTTAGTCACTACCATGCTGCAACAAAAACACTGTTTGGGAGTTGAAGAGTGCAGTTACAAAATGAAGTCAGGGTCTGGCACCAGAGTGTGAGGTTGGCGGTGTGTATATGTTCTTGGTGGGCAGTACAATTGCAGACTTTGGTGGGAACTGGAAAATAGATGCTTCCGATGAAGAAAATGAAGAGCCTTACCTGTAACTGGTCTGTGGTGAGCACCAAGAAGAATTTGCACTCAGGAATGTGCAGACAGATTAAAAATTTGGACACTCCAGTTTAAAAAAAAAAAAAAGGCAATGAATTTTCATGCTGTTTATGAAGACACTAAGCATAATGAAAGTAAAAAAAAAAATTACCTGTGAACTAATACAGTAAGGGCATGACTAAAATCAACTTACGTGATATCCACTACTTCTGCAGCTTCTGATTGCTCAGCTCCATCTGTAATGCCTCTGAAGAAAAGAGCAATTGTTGCCTTTGTGGCCGTAATTTGATATAAATGATCTTTCAGGCTTACTGTTTTGTCAGGTTTGTCCTAGTCTCTTGTTGAGATTGTGGATGTGGTCCTACCCTAAAAAATGGGGTCTATGGCTGCTTAATATATACTATGCAGTTTCAGATTTGCACATCAGTGTCATTAATTTATCATTCTAGTTGAAAACCAAAAATTCTAAATTCAAAGAGAAAACAGCAGCACTAAGAGAACGCGTCGTATTGCCCAGGTTGCAGCTCTGTTCATCTGAAAATGACACGGCTGTTGAGTTCCAATTCCGTGTGCGGAAATTCCAATTCCGTGTGTCATTCCAATTCCGTGTGCGGAAAGGCCACCTCCACACGCTTCCAGGATGAAAGCACTGTCATTTTCCTTGCTCCCATGTAGCATGCGGATGTCTAACTGTGTTACTTTGACCTCTCTGGGCAGCGGTTCCGTGACTTCACAGAATGCTAACTTGAAATATTCTCACACAGCGCAAGTGACTTCGTCCTGAATATACAATTAACTCTTTATAGTATGCAAGCTTATGCAGATATATATCAGACATACAGTATAACGTTGTGACTTGCTTGTTCAGGGAAGGCGAAGCAGAGCACTTTATAACAATGCTCTTCTTATTGTAATAGTAAATGTTCCAGTAACGTGCACTTCTTTTATTGGCCTAAGTCAAAGCATGGGAGTTAGATACAGCAGATATGTATACAGGTTGTATATAAATGCACACACACACACACAGTGGTTACTTTTAGATTTTTTTTATTATTATTTGTATGCCTTCTTACAGTTTGGGGAGGGGCTTTTTGGATAAAATCACTATAAAAGGTAGATGTTCATGTAAAGGATCAGATTTCAGTTTATACGTGCATACAGCAGTGTTGCTTATGGTTATAGTCACATTTTGGTGATTAAATTGTCTATTACTAACACTTCATAATGTGGGGAAATATAAACACTTAATTTAAACAATTTAAACAAGTGGGTGGGGCTCACTTGCAGAGAAGGCAGTGGAGAAACAGTCACAATCATTCTGTTTCTCTTCTACAATTTTAAATAACTCTTCTCTGTATTGGATGAGAAAAATTAAAAAAACAGTCAAAAAAGCACAGTAACTATAAAGGCTGCAAATTTTAACACTATTTTTAGGGATAAAGCTGTGGCAAAATCCCTGCAGAGTGACCTAGTACAAAAGACCTGATTTTTTACTCTTTACAATACCCTATTGAACCAAGAAGTGTGATTCCAGTATTCACTTGCATGTATTAGCACAATCATTTTAATTTATAGTGCCGTATAAAGTTAATTTTAAGAGTCAAGAGCCCATTGAAGTGGATGAGTAGGATCTAATGTATGCAGAGGGCCTGGCCTAGCATCAGACCTTAGGTTCTTAACTCCTTTCACCATAGTCATGAAATTTCTTGGTTAATTCCATCTTTCTGTGACCAGACAAGGCAACTATAGGAGTATCTATGGTATTGCGCAAAGAAGGAAAGAAATTGGAAGGTATGGTCTAATCAGATATATTACCCTTTAGCTCTGTGACAAAGGGCTGGTGGAACTCAGCTTCCCGTATTTTGGAAAGACTGGTTTGTTCCTTCATATTCTGGGTTGTGTGTTAAGTTCCTCAGGAGTCCTTATCAGAAATAATTAATGCGCTCACCTCAGTGCTTATAGAATCACACCGTTTGTTTTAATTTGTTGTCTGTCTCATTCTGTGGGCTATCAAGCGCCGTTTGACAGCACTAACGGTGTGTCACAGCTTCTGTTTCTGTCCCACTTAGCAATAGTACTTCGGTTCTTCAGAAGGTCACAGGTGAGCTCTCTTTTTAATGTTTTCTCTAAAAACAAAAGGCCTTGGCTGGCCCAAGGCATAAAGGTACAGGATAAAATTAGGCAAAAAAATCAGAAATATTGATTATTTTATACTTTCCTGTTTCTGCTGTGGATATTAGCACATGTCAATACATACTTAGGCAAATTCCAATTGGACTTAAAAAATATGTACGAAAGAAAGCCTTTTTGTATTTGAGATTTAAATATATATATTATTAATGATTTTCAACACTGGTGTATAGGAGTATATCAAAAGCAAGTATGTAGATCTGACATTGTGCATTTTACGCACTGGAAAAGCACAAGATGTTTTGGAGAAACACTGTGTGTGTTCCTTTATTTTCGGAGGACATGAACCATGTCTAAAGGTTTTGCCTCTATCTAGCCATTTGCTTAAGCTGAGAAGACTTTTTGCTCAACTTCGTTTAGTATGCTGTTTGCATTGGCTGCACGTTATTTTACTAAAGTATAAGGCACACACCGTCCTCAGGAATAATGTATTTTATGAATGGCGAATGATCTTTTCGTATTCTAAATATTGTCTTTCCAAACACATGAGCAGTATGAATAGACTGTGCATGCAACCTGCGTTTGTGAAATCTGACAAAGCTTTGGAACTTCAATTTGTGCAAAAATGCTTTAGATCGTTGCAGATCTGATCTATGACAACTTTGCTCTATGCATGCGCCCTTAGAGAGACTGCATGAGCAGATAGATATTTTTAAATACAAAGGATTAGTCCAAAATGTCTTAATTATTCCTAACCAAATTCCATGTCTTGATTCAGACAGAAGAAATTTCTATTTCAGAAATAGAAAAAAAGTCCACATACGTTATACCCATCTCATTTCTTACGACTTTTTATTCTGAATTTGTGCCTAATGTGTGAGATCTGAATTCTGGTGACTAA